>VWZT01011766.1:171607-256493 GCA_013397055.1 Pachycephala philippinensis
AAAGCGGCGGCCGCTCCGCCCCAGCGGAGCCTCCCCCGTGCCCGCTCCCGCCGCACACCGCCGGGCTCAGCTGCAGGCCCTTGGAATGGGTGCTTACGGGAGACTTTTAGGACGTTGTCGTTCGTCTGCTTTAGTTTTCCCCTTTTAACCATGCCTCTTTTTTTATTATTTTTAACATTTGAACTAGTTGTCGGTGCCCGAGCCATGGCCACACTTATTCCCAAGGTAAGACTTAAATTGTGTCTCCAAAATAATTCTGTAGGAGACCATAGCTCTGCAGAGAGCCGTATGTATCCATGTAACCTGGGCAGAGGGTGCAGGTAACAGGTGGGAAGGAACAATCTAAAGGAGAAGGTAAACAGGCTGTTACTTTGCAACTGTGCAGCGGTAGTGGTTATTGTTGGAGAGAGTCACTGTTCCCACATAAGCCACAGTTACTGCCTCTCGTCCCCTCCCTCCCCATACCGTGGGGCAAGTTGATCTGAACTTTGCTCTGGCTGTCATCACCTGAACCATGTGAACTTTAGATCTGCTTTTGGATCTTTTTACACCTTTTACATTAGAAAATAAACAGGAAGCGATATGGATAAAAAGTAGCTTTTCACAAAGATCTGTGTTGGCCTGGAGAATAAAATCTCCACAGGCTTGTAATAGAGTCAATCCCAAGAACACAGCTCACTTCAGCCAGGATTGTGGGCTGTGAGCAGTGGAGCTGCCCTGAGTAACCCCAGTCACCCTGGGAGGTGTCTCTGTTTGCATGGACTGTAGGGAGGCTAGGAGGATAACTATCTGTCAGCCTCTAGATAGTTGGTCAGTCTCCAGATCCACTAAAAATTAGTGGTTTGGGCCATCATTTCAGTAATATGTAACTCTAAGGAGCATGGTTTCATATGCTTAAAACAATTCTTAAAGAACTAGCATTGTCATTTTACATATGGAAAAGCTATTTACATGTTCCGATACTTGTTTTGCACAAGACCATCATACAGCAAGACTATAGTGCAGCTGAGAAACAGAATCTCAATCTTTTGCTTGTTTTCTTGATGGCCTACTCAGTCAATTCAAACTAAGCTCTTGCTAAACAGAAGCCTGAGTTAAGAACCCTCTCTGAAAGTTTTAGGCAGCAATAGAGTCTATAGTATAGCAAGATGATATCAGTTCAGTAAATCTCTAAATAGTGGGAATTGATTGAACAGTGACTATAGCTGAAAAAGAAAAGTTCTTTGTGGTTTTTGGCAGTGTTCGAGGAAATAGTGCAATTTTTGAACTCAGTGAAATTCGCCCTGAAAGTTAAGTTTGGTTCAAGAATGTAACAGCAGGGTGTCTATTATACTATCAAAAAGCAAGAGAGTAAATCGTTTGGACATGTCCTTAGCCTGTCAAATTAATGACTGAAAGTACAGCAGACTCCAGCTCCAGGAGAGGTCAAACATGTACAGCCTGGCAAGAGGTGGCAATGAAAGAGCTGATAGCAGCTGGTCTGTGCTTGAATAGAAAGTACATAAAGGATTTTAATACATCTATCTGTTACTGTTGTGGGTCAGTGCTTCAGTGCACCCTGGAGTGTTTGTAAGACTCATTATCATGGCTTCACTCATTGGATCGGAATCCAGATTGCATATTTTCAATTAATATAGCAGACGTAAGGCATGACTTCAGCAGGAAGAGCAGAATGCTTCGCCTGATCTTTCCTTGGAGAAGAACGGGCAATTTCAGTTGATGTAGTTTGCTTCACTCTGTGGCAAAATCAGGATATGCCAGAAATTAAGTTTTCTGATAATTCATGCAAAAATGACATGGCAGACAGAGGTTGTGACTGAAATACTGTCCTTTTAAATATCTTTTCTTCCAAGTAAAGTTAATAGTAACACACTGATTCATATTTATTATTAGCAGTGCATGCAGTAATTTTCTAGCGAGTAATTCAGTTTCACCTGCAAGTTCAGGAGTAGGCAGAAGTAAAAAGAAGTGTAAACACCTGTTAGTATTTCTCCCATGCATACAAAAGGTGTTCTCTATCCAGGTGCACGTAGAGGATGTCTCATGAATTTGTCTTAAATGTTGTTCTGAAGGTTGTCATGTAACCCCTACACATTTCTATCACCTCTCAGCTTGTATGTAGCAGCTGTATGAATGCTCTACACACACTCAGTTCTACTCATTGTGTGCTGTTCTGATCTTTGTAGACTGCAAACTGTCATGCAACCTTCCTGCTAATTTGTTCAGTTTTTATAAGCAATACTTAATTCTTGGAAGAACTTGAAAAAACTTACTTGTTTTATTGAATTATATGAGTCAGATCAAGTACTTGGATCATTTAGTCTCATAAACAACAAAGAATGGAATGGGTAACTGTTATCCAGACAAGCTGAGATGACGTGTGCAAATATATTAGTGATTCTAAAAGCAAGGGAATCTGTCAACTCTTGAGAAACAGATTTAAATCACTTTTTCTTCCCTAATTCTACTGTTTTATTTCCATTCCAGCCACTGAACGGCCCACCCTGGGGAATACAGACTATGCATTTGAGGTAGATTTAGTAATAAAATATATTTCATTTAAAAGTCATATAAACAACACTTCTTGACAAATATGGCATTTAAAAAATATTTACATTATTAAATATTTATTTAATTTCTCTTTGAATGAGTAGGGCCAGATGCCATTTTTGTCGAGAAAAAAATGTTGGTTTTTTGTTCTTTTTTTNCATGGTAAGCTGCCATGGTGTAAAGTCACTGGTGAAAAGTTATTTTCTAAAAGCTGCTATCAATCCACTTAATAAAGGAAAGCTTAGATATGGTGTGTCTGAATCTCCACTGCTTTGCAGTTATGTGTGGTCCTGTGTATCAGTATAAGAAAAGGCAGGAACTTAATGTTGGTTAAAGAACAGAAGCATGGTGCATCAGTGCTGCTGTGGTATGAGTACCTGAAATGCAGCTCAGGGGATAACTGGGTCATTGATAATTTGCTAGAATTATGCAACAATATTTTTCTCTGACAGGGAATTTAATTCAGAAAGTTTTCAATCCTGGTGACTCACCAGCATTTTCTCAAGATCACTTTCGTCTTTCTAGTGCTCGTTAAAATAAATCAGAGACTTTCCATTAAATTATCTAGATATTCATTCAGCTCTCAGTTTGCCCTCTGTAAGTGTAGAGTTTTTGTTTCAGCAGTGTGAGATGATTGAGTACATTGTTCCAGTATACTTTTATCGCTGGGTTTTTTCATTTATCATTTTTCCTCCTTTCTTGGCATTTCTAGCATTAATAGATGTCTTTTTTATTTGCAAATTTGTAAAGTAAGATTATAGTCAGACAGTAAATGAAATTAGACAGAACCTGTCTTTAAACAGCACTAGAATTATTTATACATATTATATTGCTGTCGTGACGATTAATTTAGCAAAGGTTAGGATGTAGCATTATTTTTATTCTATTTTCCACCTCATGTCGATTTTTCATCAAGAAATTAATAGTCAGTATTACATTTTCAAAATTTTAATGCTGTGCTTTGGTAGGCAGTTAGTGGAGACAACCTATGAAAAGGTCTTTTTTATTCTCACAGGAACTGAGAAAAAAACATTTTAGAAGTATTTTACATTTTACTATAGTTTAAAGTGGTTGCATGTGGTTCAACAACTTTAGTTTTCTTCTATCATAAGACTTCAACTATATAAATTTGATAGCTTTAAACTTTATTCTGCTTTCTGTATTCTGCATGTGTGTGGTTAATGCTCTTTTTCTTCAGCTGATATGGTTTTAAAAATTTTACAATAACCAACTATTTTCAAGTCAGGATTTTGTTCTTATCAAATGGGTCAGTTGATTCGGATTAGTGTTGAGATAATGAAATGTATGATTTTATACCAGTTGTTTTTTGATTCGTTATTGTAGGACCTGCAGAATCTTGGTGCTAGAAGAGTTTGTTTGATGACAGATAAAAACCTGTCCAAACTCCCTCCTGTAAATGCAGTATTGAATTCCTTGGCAAAATATGGTATAAACTTTCAAATGTATGATAATGTCCGTGTGGAGCCAACAGACCAAAGGTACAATTTACTTCTGACAGTGCACTTCTCCAAGTAGTACCTAGGCCTTTATAGGATTCCATGTGGCAGTTTAAACACCTCCTTGTGGCCTGCATGCTGGCCTTAATAGTTTTCCTGTGTACCGGTTTTATCCTGACTAATTGGAAAATCTTTCTTGTGTTCCAAGTTTCCTGGATGCCATTCAGTTTGCTAAAAAGGGGGAGTTCGATGCCTATGTTGCTGTTGGAGGTGGGTCTGTGATAGACACCTGTAAAGCTGCCAACCTGTATGCAGCCAGCCCTTCGTCAGAATTCCTGGATTATGTCAATGCTCCTATCGGGAAAGGGAAGCCTGTCACTGTGCCCCTCAAGCCACTTATTGCAGGTAAAGCATGAGGAGGGTGTGTGGAGAGTTGGGGTGAGAGGAAGGTGAGTCATTCTACAGTCTCTGATATGTCTACTGAAATCAGTTTACCCTGACTGTTTCAGCTTCCTTTTGATGCCTTAGGTTTTAGCTTTTATANTATGCAAATGGACCAAAGCTATAAAAGTGTGAAGAACTCGTGACTCGGGGTCCATCTTGGGTGTAGCCTTTGGCCTGCCCAGGGTGTACCTCTGAAGGCCTTTCAAAGAAATAACCACCTTTATTCCCTTACTCCTGACTAGTCTCTGTTTTTAGGTTGGCCTTTCAAGGCATCACTTTGGGCTTACTTCTCCTCTAGTTGTATTCAGCAGCAAATTTGCTCTTTACTGCGGTGGAGGTAAAATCAGAGGTTTTGTCATTACTTTGTCTTGTTTAGCTCAGTTAGACTCCTTTACTGAGAAAAGAGATCAAAGTAGCAGTTTCCCTTTGATCTGTTGCCTTCAGATCAGGGATACCTCCAAGATTTCCTGGGTCTTGTATTTTTGGTGGTGTTACTATTGTGGTTTTATTATTTATTTTGCAATATTGTGTATTGCTTAGTATTTGTTGTTATCCCCATTCTTCCTTTTAAGTTCCTACAACATCTGGCACTGGAAGTGAAACCACTGGTGTTGCCATTTTTGACTTCAAAGAACTAAAAGTTAAAACCGGTGAGGTTTTGGTGTTTTGTTTTGGGTTTTTTTTGTTTGTTTAGCAGGGTTTTTTGTATGTTATTCAAGACAATTGCTTTTTCAATGTCTTTGTTGTTTCCCTGCCTTGAAAGGAAAGGATACTGCAAGTCATTTCAGGTGTCGTTTTGTTTTATTCAACTGCCACAGGCAAATTTTAAAAGCTTAAAGGTTTCCTCCTTGAATTAAATTTATAGCATATTAACATAATGAAATACCTATGTAATACAGTGGATTATGGTTTGAAGGCAAAACAGGAAACTAAAATCTTTCAAGTCCTTAAATGGCAGAAAATGTTAATTGCAAAGGAAATTTCTACTTATATTCAGGGTCAACCAACTGTTCCTTATTTCCTCTGTATTTTTCTTTCTGCTTTTAAGACTTCTGTTTCTTTGTTGTGTAATTGCAACCAAATGTTCCCTTTCCTGACTTTGGAAACCTCAGGCCTGGGATGCTGTGCGAGTGAGGGACACTGTCTTCCTTTGGCCTTTTCATCCCTGGCAAATAAAGATTAAGGCTAAAATGTCATCTTGAGCTTCATAACTGTTTTAAGGTTTTGCATCTAAACATGTGGATTTTATATGCCACACAGCCTGCGGAACTTGGGACCCAGATGGGTGTGCTAAGGAGGTTTGACAATAGCTCAAGAGTTTAATAGTCTATGCATAGTCAATCAGTCTGTGTCAGTCTGTCTCTCCCAAAGCTACATCTGTGCACCCTTAACCAAAATGCAAGGACACAGTTATTACAGATGCTGAAGACAGCAATCGGCAATAGCAATTGATTGTAGATACAAACCAGTTTTGCCCTCTGACTGTCCACAGACATTTTGCAAGGCTGCTCGGGGAGGGTTGCAAATGGAGAGAGAACATTGTCTGGTATAATCCACGTCAGGCAAAAGTCTCAAATCATGTAACTCTGTTAGAGACACTTCATCATCAGGAAGCCTTACATTCATAGATGCTCTCTACCCTCCCTTCTCTCTCTTTGCTTTTATGTTCATAGTTTCAAACATTTTTTCCCTCCTTATTGTCGTGTTTGGAACATTAGGCTTATCTTGTCCTATTTTGTTGCAAAAAATCTTTAACTGGTTTTCCTGCCTTTACACGTTGCAGGTATTGCTTCAAGAGCCATTAAGCCAACATTGGGCATCATTGATCCTTTACACACACTGTCTATGCCTGAGCGAATAGTGGCCAACAGTGGCTTTGATGTGCTTTGGTGAGTTTTCTGCCTAGGCTGCTACTTGAGTTTATTTAAGTTTTGTATTTTTACTACAATGATTGTAGAAAAAATATATTTTGAGAGCAGGAAAGGCTGATCTGTTTTTCTCTGTTTGCTGTTCTTGTTAAGCTGAGCTCTCTCATACTTTCCTCTTACTTAGTTTCACTGCCTCCCTCAGAATGTACGGAAATAAGTCCTGCATTTGCAGAAATTGGAATTCTTTTTCAGTGCACTGGAGAAACTGTTTGCTTCCAGAATAGTTGTTGTCAGGGAAGAGAGTCCAGGTGTCCCTTTTTAAGAGATCATGGAGATAGATGATTAATCACAATTGTAATAACATTTATCATGTATCACAGACATGGGAGGGAATAGAGAACAAGAATTTTCTAACAAAAGCCATGATGTGTCAATAAAAATTTGTAAAAGCTTGTGAGATGCTGGCAGGTCTTCACCCAGCTGTGGTCATCTTTGGAACCAATCTCATAGTTTGCTTTTCACTTGGCACAAAATTTTCTTCATCTTAAACCTACAGCTTAACTCCAAAAAATGCATTGACATTTCTACTTGGAGAGCCAGAGCTTACTTTGCTTCTGGGTGCTAGGTATATTAAAGTAATAGATGTGTAATGAAACTGTGATTTCTCAGGCTTGGTGAAGGACCCTGGACTGCAGTGTCTGTAAAGGAAAAAAGGCATTTGTTCATCAATGGAAATTATTTGCCTGTGGTTTTGTTCACCTAAATGGAGCCATGTAGGCAGCGCCTCTTCTTTATGTAGTCGGATTCATGAGTGTCTGGGAGATGAGACTATTGGCATTTCCACTTAGCTTAAATATCATACCCATAATTTTTTCAAGATCAGTACTTCTAAAAGAAAAGTGAAGCTTCCAGTGCTAAAGCATCTTCTTATGGCTTCTGTCCTACACAAAGGAAATGCACTCGTTGCACACGTACAGCCCTCTTCAGTGAAAAACACTGCAGGTGCCAGTACATCCAACCAGGCTTTTAGCAGGGTGTGAGCTGACAGAAAGGGACTATGTTTAGATTGCCTTCTGAGTGTTTGTTGCAGAGGGAAGCGCTCTGGAAGTGCCCGTCCAGCATTCTTCCAGTTGTCCGTGAGATTGTATTTCTTGTTTCAGCAACTGTTGAACGCCAGAAATAAATAAGAACCTGCATTCAAAGGACAGCAGGGCAGTAAAATGGAGCTCTCCCCCGTAAATAATTCATTTCTTATCTTTCTGTTAGCCATGCCCTGGAATCCTACACCGCTCTCCCTTACAACGAGCGCAGTCCCTGCCCTTCCAACCCCATCAACCGCCCGGCGTACCAAGGCAGCAACCCCGTCAGCGACGTCTGGGCGCTGCACGCCCTGCGCATCGTCGCTAAATATTTGAAAAGGTAACCCCTTTAACAGCCAGCTCCCGTGCAGTGTGTTCTGTCTGCAGTGCCCGAAAAGGGATGCTTACAAGAATGTAAATTTTAGGCTAGTATAAGGCAAGCTGCAACATTAAGCTTTTGTTTTCCACCCCGGATTTTTCTTAAATAAAGCAAAGTACTTTTCAAATAAAATTCAAGGTAGAATTGGGATTAGTAGTTTGTCTTGAGGAGGTAGCTTTATAATGCCTCTGTGAATCTATTTTAGAAGACCTCAGTTAAAGGTATTTCAAGCTGTTCAGTTAATATGGGAGCAGCATTTACGTGTTTTTTCAAGAAGCTTCTTTCTATGACAGTATAAGGGGAATATATAACAAAATGAATAAAATACTGCTGATATTTCTGTGGAAATTAAGATACACATCCATCAAGAAGGTAATGATATGGACTTGTGAATATGCAAAATTATGCATTTGTTGCAAACCTGTTCACTCTTAGGAGAACTTCAGTTTAGAATAGGTATTGACTTAGCTGGGAGTTGGTTTTGATCCCTGTCAATAAAGTTTTAGCCTCTTTACAGCTTTTGCATGCCATGTGCACTTCTATTAAAGATCAATGTGGGGTTTTTTTTGTAAAAGACTTTTCACAGTGCCTAGCAAGTCAGAATAGTTGTTTTTTGTTCCTTTGGAATCTATTCATGAGACTTTTTCTCCTTTTTGTAAAACTACACAAGGAGCCTGAGGCATAGGAAGGCAAGGCATCCTGTCTTCTTCCCACACAGGTGGTAGAGTCTAGAGCATCACCAAATGAGATGGTGAGAAAGCTGCAGTGATCCTGGAGCCATACATAGAATTACCAAAGCTCCAAAGTAGAATTTTTTAATTCACCGCTGAGGTGAATATGGTTAAATTCATCTATTTACTTGTTTTTTGGAAAAGTGAAAGGAAGCTTGCCCTTCACTGAACCAATCTGGTCTACTTAAGTGATCCAGATGCAGGATTGTTCTTTTACTGAAGTGTGACTTGATTCCATTTCGAGCGTGTTTATCTTAGTTTAAGATTTGTTGTATATCTGTCCATAAAGAAGCCCCCCCTCCCTTCTCCCTCCTGAATCACCAGTCTGTTTGTGATTTCATTGGTACCATTTGCCTCCATGGTGCACAGAGCCATCAGAAACCCTGAAGACCGTGAAGCAAGAGCCAACATGCACCTGGCAAGTGCTTTTGCTGGTATTGGCTTTGGCAATGCTGGTGTTCATCTCTGGTGAGTGCAGAGAAATAGTAACACCATCTGAGGTGAGCTTATAGCTAGTGTTTGTTTCAGATCGCTGAAGACATTGCTGCCTTTGTTGTTGAATGTATAACTGAGGGATCGTAGCCTGGCCTATGATGCTGAAGGACCTGTGTGTTGTGACAAACTGATGGGCTCTTGGCATTTATGTGTATAAGGATTGTGTATTCTGGGTTGTGATACTAAAACCAGTCACGTGAAAATTACAAAACACAGCCTTCTTTACCTTCCTTGGTAGTAAAAACAAGAGTAAAAAAAGTCAACGACATTTAAAATGTTAGATTTCATACCAGCTCTTCCACAGTGAGACAGCAATGATGTAATCCTGAGTTTTTCCTGAACTGATGCAATTATCTGGAAGTTTGTCTGTGGGGTAGGCAATCAGCAGTCTTAAATGAGCTGTAATTAATATTGCAAGGCAATATAGTTCCATTTGGATGAAAATCTCAAAGAAGCAAAGCCTAGAAGGAAATTGTGTGCAGAAGTAACTAGCAGTCATTGTCTTCAGAGACCTTCCTTTCATTCCTTTTCTTTGAGCAAGGCTACTCCTTTAATTATACCTTAAAATGAAAGTTTATTTTTCTCAGGCAGCGTGAACACATAGGTATGCAGATTATGATATTTTTGGCACATCTGTATTACTTCAGGTACTGAACATCTTTTAGTCCAGTCAGTGAAGTAATACAACTTCACACTCACAAAGTAAGGAGGTACTGGTTTTTACAGCTAGGTCCCTGAGGTGCAGAGGGATGAGGGTTGTCTGTACCTAATATCCACACCATACCTGTCAATGCCTTCTGAGTATCTGTACTGAAGAGACTTGCATACTGAAAACTGACCACACAAGGGACTGAACACAAATTTTCCAAATACCGGGCGAGCTGCCCTAACCACTCTCTCTCTGCTCTCTGTTCCAGCCATGGAATGTCTTACCCTATTTCTGGTTTGGTGAAAACTTATAAACCAAAGGATTATAATGTGGATCACTCTTTAGTGGTAAAACTTGTTTATTTTGGGGGTTTTATTATACATTTCAATTATCTGTTATCTGTCATTAATGAGCATTAAAGTCCATTGAAGTACATGTCCTGTTGATGAGTTTTATTCTTTTTTTCTTTTTTTTTCCCCAGCCACATGGCCTTTCTGTGGTGCTGACATCCCCAGCAGTGTTTGCTTTCACAGCACAGATACATCCCGAGAGGCATCTAGAAGCTGCAGAAATTCTAGGTAGGAATCTCTATGGGTGCAGTTCTCATGTACAAATGAAATTCTTTCCAAAATGACATTTTGGGATCAAAAAAAAATGTATGCAAGCAATTGTCATTGGTTGTTGGAAGGGGTTTAAGTTTAAAAAACAGGATTCTGGAGTTACATGTAATGCAAATTAGATAGAATAATGCTAAATTTTGATATTGAATGATGGGATTAGAGGAGCAAGCTGGAGAAATCTGATTCTTGGCCAGAAAACTGGACAGCTGAAATTAACTGGAGGTCTGTTACAAATCAAACAAGAGTAGCTGTGACTGACACAATTCTTGGTGCTCTATGGAGAGCAGTTACCATAAAGTGAACTAGTACTCAGGGCTATTTGTTGGCTAAAGGAAGGGTTTTTCCTAACAAATTCCCTGCTGTGGCAGTGAATTTGAACAGTGGTATTCTGAATCACTCCTGCTCTTTTCTGTGGCACACAGCTGTGGGTTTTGGTCTTTCTAATGTAGGCCTAAGCTTGTTTGTAGGTGTTGGAATTTCTCAGTGGCTGATGTCAAGGGGAAGCTTTTCTGGAGTAGCTCTTCTGTGGACACATATGTAGTGGCTAAGAAGAGATTAATGAACAAAGTGGCCTTTTCTGCTTTTTAGCGGAATAAAAGTGAATGCTGCAAGCTGACAGCTCATTTAAAGGTTATTTTCTCATGCAGTGCCTTGTTATGCGTGCAACCCATCACCAAAGGGTGTCCTAAGAGAAAGGACAGCTCTTTATTGCACCCCCAGCATGACTGTGTGTAATAAACCAGCTTCCAGTGATGTAATGTCAGGGCTGTTAGCAGCCTAGCTGTGACAGCATGGCTCTGCAGTGAGCTAATTTATTTACATCTAAGGTCAGGGTTTCTGTCGGCACTAGGTTCTGTGTCGTGGCTAAGCTGCTGCTAATACCCGTGCTGGCTAAGGAGCAGTCACAGTCACATGCACAGCACTGCAGGGAGTGGAGAAAAAGTGGTTAGGCCAACTCTCCTGGTATTTGGGAAATTTGTGTTCAGCCCCTTGTATGGTCAGCCTTCTGTATGCAAGTCACAGCAATCCAGTCACATGTATGACTTGCTTGTGTAAGTAATCTGAAAGCATTGGGGATTTCTAGAAAGAGCGGGACTTTTATATAGACAATGAAAATACCACAATATTTTAAAGCGTGTGTAAAACAACAGAAAAGCTACACTGGGTGAGAGTTCTGTTTATTTCATAAACCATCTGTGAGGTTGTTCAGGCTTCCTCTAAAGTATGCTGTCCTGCCTATGGTCAAAACCAAGACACACACCTTGTTGGAATGATATACTAAGCTAATAAATGTCTGTGTTCCTACAGCAATAACACACAACTAAAATTAAATGAAGAAAATCTGTCTGGATAACTGATCAGCACAGCATATCAGAGAATTTCATCTCTGGCTCTTGACTTTAAAACAAGTGACTGAAAAGCAGTTCCTTTAGGTTTTGTGGTATTAACTGCTGCCATAAATTCTGTCTCTAAAACTTCTGTCAATTTTCTCAGTAGAAAGTTTCTCTATGTCATTGTGTGCCTTGCTGTAAAGGGACTCTGCTGAAAACGTGTCACGTGGAATTGAATTTATTAATTCCCATCTGGGGTGTTTACTTCTGAGTCCAGTCCACAGTCCAACTGACTACAGTAGCTGATTCAAATCTGTCATGTTGCCAAATGCAATGACTAAGAAGGTATTTTATGACATGAAGCAGATTACTAAATAGTTATGTTGTGTGTATGTACAGCTGTGAATTTGGGTACAGCCAGAAAAAGCTTAATACCTCCCTGGGTGGATTCTAAAACAGTTGAAATAGGTGTGCATATGGCCAGAAATTTTCTAAGTGCAATCAAAGACTGATGTATCTTTTAGGTTGAATAAAAAGAAATATAAAAAGAAATAAATAACAGCAATATTTTAAAACTGCCGATCACATTTACTGTCCTGTTTTACCCTCCTCCCTTTCCCTTTTACTTAAATATCTGAAGATAGTGGGTTTATGTCCTAGTTACCCCTCCACAGCAAAACCCAGGATAAACTCAGACTTTGTGGCATAGTCCCAATAGCACAAGACTTCATACAAGACTATCATATCTTATTTATTGGTTTCTCCCAGACATTATTTGCTACATTACTGCCAGTCTTATCTGAGTATCTGAGCTCTTCAAGCGAGCTTGTAGGTCTCCTGTTCACTTAGCTCCTTTTGAATGTTACACTGAGCTGCGTGAGGATCACAGGAAATATTTTTCCTGTAGCTGTGTGTTGCTCTTACTCATCTCTCAGTATGGCACTTGGACCTAACATAGTTCTGGTGTAACATCATTGAGGTTACACAGAGAACCAATTTAGCTCGGGTTACTTTGAAAGAAATCAAATGGAGGAGCTTGGATCTCCTGTCTGGACATACTTTTATTATTACTTTTAACTAAGTCCTGAACATTCATTGAAGAAGGGGACACAAGCTATTCTGTAAGAAATATTTGTAATCTTTCATTTTATACTGATATTTTCATTACCGTTCAGTAGATGTTTCAAAGAGAGCAGTTCCTCCTCGTCAGTTCTGCAGTACCCTACACAAGTCAGCACATATTCAAACAGCAGTAAATTTAGAATTTACTCAACCCCCTGAACACTGCCCTGCCGTCTCCTGCCTTTTTCAGCCTACACGCTGTAGTCCTCTCTGTGAATGTGTAATTGAACAGAACAGTCCTCTAGATGTCAGCAGACTCAAGGCCTTAAAATGAAGTTAGCATTTGGCACGCTGTCCATACAAATAAATACCACTGACGTTCATGCGTTAGCTTCTTTCCTCCCAACAGTTAGTCAGGCTGAAAAGTGCTTCTCCCTGTGAGCACAGAGGGAAAGGAAGTTAACCTCATGTGGCAGTTAGTCTTTTTGGCAGCAGTTAGCCTGCTTCTGATCTTGTTGTATTTCACCTTTCACAAACTATTCCAACTGTAAAATGAAGATTGATTCCTCTTTTTACTTCATGTTGCTTTTAGGGCAGTGGCTGTTATGTATGGATATGTATTCAGCTGATATTATGATTAAATTAAGTCCAGGACAGGCTTCCTCTGCACTCTCCACCCTACAGTCAAGGCATTATGTCTTATTTTAGGAGCTGACATCCGCACTGCCAGAATCAAAGATGCGGGGCTTATTTTGGCAGACACACTCCGGAAATTCCTATTTGATCTGAATGTTGATGATGGCTTAGCTGCAATTGGTTATTCCAAAGCAGACATCCCTGCATTAGTCAAAGGCACTCTGCCTCAGGTAAGACAGAGAGCAAAACAGTTTTTCTTGTCAAATAATATAGAACAGATTTTGGCAAAACCAGAAGTGCTTCTTTTCAAGCAAGTTTTATTTCTATTCCTGTGTGAAAACTATGTAAATGGAGAAAATTATGGATAGTCAACTCTATTTTGTTTCACTCCTCAGTTTAGGTCCAGCTTTTCAGTGGGATGGAGTGCATGCTGCAGTTTTCACATGGATTCAGAAAAAAAGGGCTAAATGTTTGGTTTGGGGATTTTTTTAATGTTACAGTTTTTAAAAAGAGGATGTTTTTCATAGGCCTTTGATCTTTGTAGTAGATACTGCTTTTTTCATAACTACCTCTCTTAATTATGTATGCAGGTGGTCTATAGATAAAGCCTTAATACCAAGTGTTATCTGGTAAGAATGACCAAACTCACTTTGCATTAAACTTTCCATATTGAGAAGTTGCATTTTTCTTCGCAGATGGCTTTTTTGTTCTATTGACCCCCATCAGAATTTGAAATAAGGTCCCCTGGGATGATATAGATTAAACTTGTAATACCCTTTATTGTTTCAGTGCTTACAAAGACACTGCAAAAGGCAACACACCACTCTTAAAGCAAAATCCAGTGTCTTCCTTATAAAAAGACAGTTTGATTCAAATCCTATGGACCTAGTACTTGTTTTCCACCAAGTTGCAAGGGAAAGATATACTATGGAGAAAGTGACAATTTTGTAGGCCAAAAGGTTATTCACTTTTTACAGCAGATCCTGTATAGTTGTTCTCATTCATTAATCTCAGAGCAACTCAGAACAGTTACATTAACAGTAAATATTAATATTCCTTTTTTATACCTGAGAAAGCAACACAAAGGTGCAACTATTTAGGATCACACACAGCAGAGCAGTGGCAAAGCCAGGAAGAAAACTAAGGTCTTTAGCACCCATCAAGCAGGTTATGCATATATACATTGTTATGGGGCATTTGGAGGGTTTGTTTTCATAAACGTGCTTATTTAAAACAATCACTGAATGCAAGTTTTGCATAGCTGGGGAAGGGTTCTTCACCAAAAGATGTTGGAGGGTTTTTCTGTCATCTTATGGCAACTGGTGATTAATTGTACTGTGTAAAATGAGATGACCTAATATTTTCTCAGCCCTTATTTTTTTATATGAGATGTAACATGATGAAAATGTATCAGTGTTCCATAATAGTCTGTTAATAACCACAGGGTTCATCCATACAGTTTATTTTTTTGTGTCATTTTTTTGCTTTTCATCTTGCAGTAGGTTTGCTTTGTAATACAACAATGGCCCATTCACATCAGCAAAGCAATGTGCTGCAGTGGTGATAGCACTAAAAAGTTTGCAAAGTATATTCCATGCTCTGAAGTGTAGGCAAAAAAGTAATCTGACTGTTGCGATTTGGGATGGGAACTCTGTTGGGACAGACATCTATGCTTGAAGTTAAAAGAGAATTTTATTTTCCTTCCTAAGTGAGTCTGTTGAAATTGATCTTAGTTACAGACAGCAGTGATTCTAGCAAAGAAGATGCTGTCTCAGGGTTCAAGGTGGCTGGCCCTGTGGTGGTGTTTGAGAGGAGATGGGGACACTGAAAATGAGAGATGGTGGAAGGGCTGTTCTCTGTCGCCCACCCCCTGCAGACGTCCCGGAGGCAGCTCCAATGGGGCTGAGCCAGCGATGAGTCCGGAGCTGCTGGGTTTGGCACGAGACCAGGATGCACTGAGTCAGACTGAGGGAGCCAGGGCCTTGCTGTCTGGGCACCAGCAAATATCAGCAAGCTTGTGCAGAGGCAGTGCTGGTGCCTCTGTGTCGAGGCGTACGGGAGGAGCATCCGTTTGCAGCCTTCTGTCGACAGAGCTGGGAAATGCTGCAGTCTGTCAGGCTGTCAGGCTGGCTGTCTCCTGTCACCCAGTGTGATTCTGGAGATAACTCTGGACATCTCGCTGCACAGAGCTGCAAAACTGGCTTTGGCCCAGAGTGTCTTAATATAAACCTGATGAATTTATGAATACTTGAGCACCGTGTTATTATATTATGTGTATTATAAGTCTGAAAAAAACAACACACTTTTGCCCTAGTGCTATTTGAATTTTTCTTTTGGTTTCAAAACTGCATAGAAGAATTTTAGCCTTCTCTTTGGCTGGATCTCTGTGTGTAGCAGCCCTGGTCAGGGATGGGGGAGGATGTACCATTGATTGCTACTTATGCACCAGCAGAGCTTGTCCTGTAGGTAAAATTATGCACACAGAGCTGCACTTTTCAGACTCCTCACAAGCCATGCTAACCATGATTATGAACTGTGAATACCTCACAGCTGGCTTCCTCACCATGCTAGACCACTGTTTCACGTTGATTTTGCAGTGTGGTGGCCTCGCTTGCTGTGTAACCACATCCAGCCTGCCCACAAATGACATTCCGCGGGCTGGGGGGAAGTGCAGCGGCTGCAGCTTTGTGCTGTGGCATCGCCCTGGGCAGTGGGGTGTGCTCTGCTCCCAAGGGGCTCTACTGAGCCTCCACCCAGGCAGGGCACTGGGAGAGCCCCTTCCCCTGCATCCCACTCTGTGCCTGAGGCAAGGACCTCGGCAAATGATATCCACTGTCTCACATGTGAAAAAAGAAGGGAAACTTTAGAGCTGGAGGGCAGCATCTTCCACAAGGGAAATGTTGGAACAGGTTGCAGCAGAAGAAACTCTCTCTTGCCAAAACACATCTCATCTAAAGATAATGTGTTCCTAGTGTAGGCCTGAACTCTGCCTTTGCAGACATTTCTAACTCTCCCCAGTATTTCAATAAATGTTAAAACCATTGGTTGTTGAAAACATGAAAATTCTAATCATAACCAGTATGAGTACACTGATATTAAGCCTTTTCCACTGAATGTTTCTGCAGTAACTGGGTACCTACACTAACACAGCTCCTCATCCTCAGTAGCACAGGGCTTTTCCAAATTGCAGCCCTGCCTTTGTGGTTATTTTGTCAAGCAGAGCAGTGACGCACATACCTGAGATTCATTCCAGTCAGTGGGGCTTTAGCACCTGAAAATTCTGTTGAATAAGTGTCCAAATGAAGACCAACCACAAGTACTTCATGTTCTGACTCAGAAGTGTGGGGTTGTTTACTAAGCAGTTTCATACTGTCCCTTGCTGTGTCTCTTTTTTGAAGTCTGACTTACAAGTGCTGTTTATTCTCCCCATTTACAGCAGCTCCTGGGCCTTGAGAGATGTTGTATTTTGAAAGTCTTGGTCTCTAAAACTCTAATTCCTAGTTCAGTGCTGGGAAATTAATTTTAAAATGGACTATATTCCAAGGGTAATGTCCTCCAGTGTACTGACATCTGCAATGGAGAAGGCCTGTGTTTGCAGTGCTTGACTCTGCAACAGAACAGCATTCTGATCTTGCTTCTGTGTATTTAATTATAGGAAATTTTAGCTAATATATTCTTGAAAGTACTGTACAGTTGATGGTGCTTCAACCTTAATTACTTGATTACTTCTTTGCAAAACCTTGTTATTCTCTGTGAAGGATGTTAGTACAGAGACACATAGTTCAGCTACTGTTTGATTAATTTTATTGGTATCCATTTATAATCCAGTTTTTCTTTCATCTTGCAGGAGAGAGTGACTAAACTATCACCACGTCCCCAAACAGAAGAAGACTTATCTGCTCTCTTTGAGGCTTCCATGAAACTTTATTAGCTTAAACATTTTGTTCTGGAAAGTGTGGTCTGTTCTAACACAGAGGGGGTTTCTCATAGATATGGGACTAAACTTGTTTAGAGCATGGAAGAATTTGGGTACCTTTGACTTCTGTTCCATTGTACACTGCCAAAAGGTCACATAATTCATCTTTAACTAAACAGTGCTTTGAAGTGAGGACTTGACTGTGGTTTCTTTCTTGCTCAGTAGTCAGTGGTATTGACTTGCATAAAAGTTGGAGCATATTTCTTGCATTACTGAAGGCTTTTTTGTGCTGTAGAGGTGGTCAAAGGTGGAAAAATGTTTTAAGGGATATTTCAAACCATTTTGCAAATTATGCTTCTATTTAAATTATCCATTATTTTGTTTTAAAAAGTTGTGCTAGTTTAGAAATAATGAAGGTCATTTTTAGTTAGGGAGGAAAAGTTCCCTGCAGAAAATGTCAGCTATTCTGTTCTGTTTTATACAGAACACTATTCTGTTCTGCTTTATCATCATTTTACCATCTGGCTTTGCTAAGAAGGCTGTTGAACTGGGGCACTTTTTCATTGTTTGGTTAAGAAAAATCTACACACTTCATAGCTGTTTGGAAAAGGCTGCTTGAAAATTTGCTTTGGGTTAAAATTCTGACATATATTGTCATTTATTTATCTTTCCTCTTATAATCTCTGTAATTGTCATATATTTATCTTTTCTTTTATGATTGATATGAGGTGTTCATCAGACGAGCAAAACTAGAGTGAAGCATGGGCACATACTCAACAGGAACCATGTAATAGCAAGACAGCATCCATCATGGTCATTCTGTCTCTCTGGAGGCAACATCTCCCTTTTCCTGCTGTGTTCTGTGGAAGGAAGCTCTCAACTGTATCTGTCTTTGCTGTGAATCAATTGCTTCTGCTGAACTCCTGCAGGTGCTGTCCCTCAGAGTGCAGCCACCAGCTTGAGGAAGTGGCTGTGTGCTGTGGTAATATTAAAAAGTGGTGGTGAAACATTTGGCTGCACAGTGCCCCACAGGGAGCACTGCTTAAATGTGGGAATGAGCGTGCACCTTCCGAGCAGTTAACCAGCTGGTTGACTGTCAACTGAGAAAGGGAAGTGGGGAAGGGAGAAAGGAAACTAAAATTTTAATACTATTTTCCTGTGTTTAAAAAATTCACGTGGTTGTGTGTACAGTTTGTTTAAATCAGATTCTGCTTCATGTTGGACTCTTTCAGCATCTGACTCATGCAGCTACCACAGCACAAGACAAATGAGGGAAGAACCCCATGATTTCTGGTGTGCATATTTCTTTCTGCTGGGGAGGGAGCACTTTTCAGTCGTGCTGTGGAAGTAGAAGGCTCTATGCTTACACCTTTGCATTTGTGTGTTTTTCTAATCAAACTAGTGCTGTCCTGGAATCTGAGGACAGATGTGTACTGGATATTGATACTGTACCCCTTTCAGTGCTGCTAAAATAGGTGGATGGATACTGGTTGAAGACTGGTTGTTTTTAGCATCAGAACGGGTTTCGTGGCCATAGGACTGCATTGCCACTGTGTGATACACGTGATTTGCATCTGAATCTTTCCCTCTGCTGAAATTGCCCACAAGTATCTCTGTCATGAAGTCTGATGTTGTAGTAGCAAGGGATTCACTTTATTGTGCAAAGCTGCCATGTTTGGAAAAAAAAAAAACTTTTTGTCAAACCCTGTTGTTCAAAGTCAGGCCAGATGAGGCTCTGAACAACCCAGTCCAGTGAAAGGTGTTCCTGCCCATGGCAGGGAGGTTAGAACTAGATGATCTTTAAGGTCCCTTCCAGCCCAAACCATTCTATGCTTCTATATAAACTTTTGGCCTGTTTTGTCTTTCCACTCCTGTCTTTCTTCAGTCTGTGGTAGCAGTACAGATTCACAGAGACAATCTTTTTGTCCAGGAGCCTAATTCATGGCAGTCATGCTGTGTTTGGGGGAATATACTTTCTGGGGAACTGAGCAGCATGTGACTTCATCTCTGCAGCAGAGCACTTTGATGGGCTAGTTAGGGAGGCAGGATAACTTCTTCCAGCACACTTTTTATCTGCCTTTTATGCCAGTATGGCAGCTATTGGCAGCCTGCATTTTCAACTGACAGATCCTCACACTTAACTTCCTATACCAGGTAACCTGCAGCTCCTGATGGTTTTTAAGATAAACCTCATACCCCCTTTGATACCCTTATTTTTCACATCAGACAAAGGGGTTTATGTAATACTTAACATAAGCAGATGGTGCTGTGAGAAGGGCCATTTCTGTTTTCCACACCTCTTTGGCAGCATCATGCTCTACAACTGGCTTCAATTGGTTGTGAAATCTCTCTCACAGACATCAGCTACGTATTAAAATCTCTCTCACGGACATCAGTCTTCACTGCCAATTATTAGTTACTAATAGAGATTTTCTGAGGAAGAATCAAGGGAGCTCAAGTTGCCCCAGAATGCTGTCTTTCAAATAGTGACAGGGTGTCACATCCTGGCTCCTGGGCAGTGGTAGTTTTATTCACAACTGAAGAGCTGTGTGGGGTTTTTCACATATTATCTTACTAAATTACTCTGTACTGGTATTTCTGTGGGGAGCTGGGGTAACACTGTAATTGTGAGTGCCCAGTGGTGATTTGGCATGTGTGTGAAATCTGAGCAGCTTGTTCTTGTGGCTCCTGTTACTGCTCTGTTACTCAAACCCTCTGTGGTGGATCTGTTACTTTAGATGGTGCTGAAATGCAAATAACAAAAATAAACCTAAGCTTGTTTGAAAGTGTTTGAGAGCAGCATTTAACTCTGTATTCTCTGAAGTCTGTGCAGGTAAACACAACCCAAAACGTGGCCCGTGTGATTACTCACTCAGTCCATCTACATTGATTAGATTAGCTTTGGGGAGCAAGTATGAACAAGTGCATATGTAGTGCTGGTGAAAATAGTTTACCAGCAGGTATAGTTTTATCTGGAGTACCAAATGGAAAACCCACTCACTTCACAAGACAGAGCCTGCAGGATTGCTGCTTGGGATTTATAGATGTGAGAGCAGCTGGTGCAGTAGTTTGTCCATCCCCTCATTTCCCTTGCCTTTTCCCATACTGGTGCTGAATTTCTCAGCAGTTAAAAAGAAAATGAAGCAAAAAAAATGTGTAACTAACATGCCTAAATCTTCAAAAACTCTCACCATTATCCTGTGTGAATAAACTTGGAAGGAACTACAGGTAGGTTAGTGTGTATGCTCATTCCTGTTGCACTGTCTTGTCCCATGGCTGTCATCTTCTTTCTTGTGATTGGCTTTCCATCTCCCTGAGACCTGAAAAAATGATGAGAAAGAGCAATGGTTAAGGGACACAGCCAAGCTCTGTCTAGGCCCTTTCCATAACCCCTGAGTAAATCTGCTTAAGCATCACTGTGCTCCAGGACACGTGCAGTGTGCCTTGGATTCAACAGCTCCAAGTGAATAAATCCATCCCTGCATTAAGCGTGTCTGTGCAGAGGGGACAAGGGCATCCTGATGCAATGCAGCAGAAAGCCTAAAGGTAGGGTCTCCATTTTTCCTCAGACCATCCCTGCGTGCTTCCTAAATAAAAATGAACTTAATTTAAATCCAAGCACCAGCTAGTGAATGCAGAAAGTGATGCCACCATTTTCCTGATGTCTCCAGCAGCCATGGCTCCCACAGCATTGTGCAAGCTGCTTGTCTGCTGCAGTGTCAGCCCTGAGCAGTGAGAAGAGGGTCTTCCACACCTGCCCACCCCTGCTAATCCTGCCTCAAGATCTGATTTAATCTTTGACATATCACCCGGCCACCTGTAGAAGAAGAGGTTCCTCTGAGCAGTGGTGTGACAAGACTGTCAGTGACCAAATTTGCAGAGGTCTCAGCTCTTTGCACATGCATATTCTTCAACCTTTCTGTTTACCTGCAGTGTACATGTGAGAAATCACACAGAGGCAGTTTGTCATAAAATGTTTAGTGCATAATTTTTAGGTGTAGTGGTTCATGAGAATAAGCAGAAGCTTCTACTGTTTGCTCTGAATTTCTCAATGAAAATGAGACAAAAAAAGTGCCCCACACCTGGGTTATCATTAGGAAGGCTACAGTTCCCGTAGATGCAACATTTCTGAATGCAGTTTTATACTTTGCCAGTTCTAGTCTTCCATTAACCCACTAAAATGGCATTCAGTTTCCCTTTTTCCCCATAGTACTGAAAAAACTGCCGCAAGTGGGTGGGTAGAAAATGTTGTACAGATGAAAAATAAGAAGGAGAACCATTTGACACAGCTCAATGGAATGTTAATCAGGTTCTTAAGTTAACTGCTTTCCTAGTAATAGGCGAGGGGGATGAAAAAAATACTTTCAGTCTTTGGTTTCTATTGAAAAATTACATGTACCCCATTTTCAGAGAACTCTAAGTACAACAAATGGCAGCAGATATTTTCCTTATTTCTCTGAACATGGGAATTAAAAGAGAAAATTAATTTACATCCATGTGGTGGCATAGTTAAGTGAAAGCAGAGGAAATGTGACTTGTATCCTTTGGAGATAATTCACGTGTTAATTCGTGTCACCCTGTAGAGCCACACAGCTTGGTTCCTTGGCCACAAACACTGGCAGTACACACCACCAAAGTCAGCTGAGCAGCAAAGGAATATTGGTTGTGTCAACATTGTAGACTGAGCTCCCGTTAAATGTTTAATTTAATCGAGTATTACTTTATCATGAAATATATATCTTATAGCCAAAACTGGTTTATTGATGGGGAACTTTTCCTCTGTGTTTCCTGACTTGCAGTGACTTTGACCTACATTACCAGTGCACTTGTGCTTTTTCTGGGGTACTCTAAGTGTTTGACCATACAGCCTTAAATTAGCAAGTTGACATTGAAATGCTGATTTACACCTGCAGTCAAATGGATAACACATGTTAAAGACTGATTGTCAGCAGCTCCAATACGTTATCGCTTCATTCTCTGGCATTGTTGCTTGCCTTTATGGGATTTAAGGACAACATTGTGTGGCATTGTTGTTATGGCTATGGACACAGCTGTGGGGGGCTGACACTGTGTATGGTCTTTGTCATTTATCTAAAAGCTGACATCACTTTCAAAAAATGACTGTGAAAGTTTGGATGTTTAAATGTTGCTGTGTATTTTAAGACAGCATTGGGAATAAAAAAGCTTTTTTGCTGGCATAAAAAAAACCCAAAACAGTTAACATTGAATAACTTACACTTCTGACCTTTTCACCCTAAGGAAGATTAATGGTGGTTTAGATCAGAACATCCCCCCTGATCAGAGTCTGAATGCTTCAGGGATTCAGACAGACAAAAAAAGTCATTTCACCTCTAGGTCACCAGCACAGACCTATGGTGTCTCACTAGTGACCACTAGATGATTGCTCAGTAGTTTATGTGCAAGAGTTGGTGGTCATAATCCATTTTCCAGTGGACAAGTCCCTGCCTCATGAAAGCTGTCACCATGTGGTTATCCAAGCAGCGAAAAATGGGAATTAACATGAGCAGCCTGAATTACATTTGCCTTGCACTACTAAAATCTCAGAGCCTCTGTAACACGTATTTCAGTGGATCAGTCCCTCTCTGGGAAGGGTTGAAGCCGTGCCAGTGCTGTGCTGTGAGCAGTGGCACTTCGGTGTTCCCTTCTGGGAGGGCTTCAGCCTCTGCTGCTTCGGCCTCTGGAGCACACAGGTCTCATTCAGGCACAGTCACAGTGGGACCACTTGCATTTAGGACATCCTTGAATGTCACATCCCACAGCTTTCATGTAGCCATCTCCCAAGTTTAGTTCTTGGTGTGGTCAAGCTGGTGTACTTCATACCTACTGTACTTGTATTTTAAATGGAAGACCTAAAGTTAGGACTCCTCAGTTGGTAAAACTGAGCATGGAGTTGGTGGGCAGGTTTTCACAGTAAAGTAACTGTGACTTCTTATGTCAGAAATTATAATGTCACCAACCAATTTGGGGGCCTGCCCAACAGAGCTGAGCTAAAAACACCAATGTGCCAAACAAAGGCAGCACAGGGTCACCTGATGGGCACTAAAGGTCTGAGCATGTCCTTCACCAGAGACATCTGCATGCACACAGCAAGCCAGGCACTGGGAAAAACTGGCGTGTGTGCAGACATACGAGTGCAGTTGTTCACAGCTGAGGTGTTGAGCCTGAGTATACAACATGGTTACACATTACAGAGAGAAAAAGTTGTAGTGCTAGGATCTAGGAATCTAGGAGTTGAGAGGATACATAAACATCAGACTTCAGGGGGACATCAAGGTGAGAATATGCATTTTTAAAATATTGTAAAAACCTGAAGGATGAGGAATCTAGACTTATGTTGTTATTAAGGAGAATGTGCCATGTCCGTAGCAAGGCCCACAAAAACTCCTTCCTGTTCCCTTTTGGGTTTTTTCTCCCAGGGTTAGCTCTGTACAGTACTTTCCTAGCAGTGGACAGAGCAACTGAACAGATTACAAGTAGAACCGAATTAATAAAGGCAAATGCTTAAGTGTAAAGGCTAACAGGACAGAGGAAAAGGACAAGTAAAGATCATCAGTTCTGCGAAAATCAAAGATCTCAGGGGCTGCTGCGTGACTTGAAAAGTACTGACCTCTGTGTAGCTTACAAGCTTGAAAATCCTCTCCTATGTATTTGCAGCATTAATTCCTCTTGTTATCTGAGGTGATCTACTTTAATCAGATTCCTACAAACAAGTCAAGTGCTTACAGCAGATCTTTGACACCCCTACTGGCAGCGTCAGTGGAGAGGACAGAGAGCAAACCAGCAGGAAGATCAGATAAATCGCCTCATCTCAGCAAAAACTGTTTTAGGATAATTGGCATCAGAGTGTCCCTGCTCCAGACTCTTACCTGTATGCTCCATGGTCATTCGACATACTGGTTGCACAAAAGATACCTCAAAATAATCTCATTTTGAAGACACAGCAATTCTGAAGCCTCCTCTGTCACAGTGCCATCTCCTGTGCTACCTCGCTTCTTCACACAGGCCGCATAACTTAAGTCTGGATCAAAAGGGGACTCATAAATTTGATCCTGCATTTGTGCCTTTAGTGCAGCTTCTACTTTCCATTTTCTAAGTTGCTAGTCCCGTGGTCTCTGAGTCCAAATAATGATGGTCATTGTTTTAAATTTAATCTCATTTTCACAGAATGCTTAAGCCAGAGGAGGCAATGCCATCTGATACCCTCCAAAGACCTTTCATCCCCACGGAGCATATGTGTTGCATGTGGCAAAAGGAGCTTGATGGCTGTGTGAGGATACACTAGAGACATGTAAGGTGACAGACAGATCAGGTTGCCTTATTCTCTAGACTTATCCATTGGAGAAATCCTAAGTATTTTGTGCCTGGTTACCCAAGAGTACCTTAAACTGCATATGGAGTGAGACTCAGTATGCAGTTGCAGCAAGAGGGCTGCCACTGCCTAAATCCAGGAACCACAGGATAAGCTTTGATTAATGTGCTTGTTTGCCCAAAACCAGTTATGTTTATAGCAGGAGCGAATGGTCAAAATAATCTTAAAATGTTTTAAAGGGAAAAATTGGGAGTGAAAAAACCCTGTCTAAAAATCATTGTGCTTTATTAGGGGAATAAAGACCTCACTGTCAATTATCTTAAAATTAATAAATCAAGGACAAAAGCAGTTAAAGATTAGCATCTTAATAAACTATTGTTGTCACAGCCCAGTTTGGACATATCTCTCCTTTGTTGACATTTTTAATGCTTTCTGTGGATTACCAGTACATGACCAGTATATGAAAGCTTGTTAAGCCTCCACGTGCTCAACCTGGCCCTAGCTTTAATACTGGCTTAGTGCAATCCCTGCTGTTGGCACAAGCTCTGCAGGCCTGGAACCTTGTGGTGCTGGGCATTGTGTTTCTTCCTAATCATCATATGGACTTACTCAAGTGTGTTTTACAAGCTTAGGGCAAATTTGTGAATGCCCAATTATCTATATGTAACTTTTTTAAGAGAAGCCAACCAGGGTTTTTGTAGTTGGGTTTTTTTTGTTTCTTTTTTTCTTTTTCAGAGTTCTGCAATATCTTTCTATAACTTTCCAGGTCTGGCTGGTATTTCCTTTTCCGATTAGCAGAGCACTGTGCACTCATCTTTTCAAACTGCACAGCCCTTGCATCTCTCTCTCTTGGTTCCCTGTAGAGAATTTAATGTTCAAAATGTTCTTTGAATGCCTCAATCTTATTCCTATTCAGGAAAAATCTGTTACAGAAGCTTCTAGACAGATGCAAATTCACATGTTACTTTTGAAAATCTTCACTTGTTCACAGACCTTTAAGCTGTGCAGTGCTACTTTGATTTTGAACTAGTTTTGCTGTCTGCTATGAGCGTGAGGTGAAGTTACTGATAATGTATCTGTCTCCCTATTCCTTTCATTCAGAGAAAAATAACAGATTACGTATGAGAAACTCACTTTATAGTTTGCTTTTATGGTTGGTTTTCCTTTTCAGTTATTTGCAGTTGTAATTCTGTGGCCCTAAACCGAAACAAAGCAATTTTCCTTCCAGAAAAAATGCTGCTGGCATTGCATCATGCAGAAGTGGTTTAGAGTAGATGCCTGCAGTATGCATGTGCAGTTTTATCCCATCTTATTTTTAAATGGTTATCTGCACATCCCTCTGGTACCCAATCTATTCCAAAAATACCTGGGGTTTATCCTTATCATATTGCCCAGCTAAGAGTAAGAAATAGGCTCAAGTGGCTCAGTACGGATTAGATTTGCCTCTTATGCAACAAGGTACAAGACCCAGGGAGAAGCCAGAGACGTGCCTTGGGAAGAGCTCTGTCCTCTGTGGGCCAGGGAATCCCTTGGCAATACCCCTTGCACATGTTGAGAGTCCCAGGTTTCTTCCCACCAACTTTGCTGAAAGAATAGTGCACTGAAAAGGGATTCATTTGTTCTCAGAGGCCAGGACAGATAAGGTCTAGAGGTTTCTGATACTTATCTTAAATAAAGTTTTAATTACAGTTTTTGTAACCATGTTTGGTTTTTTTTTTTATTTGATTCCTTTCAAGTTTACCAGCTCTGGCATACTCGGTAAACAGGAGAAGCATGTACACTAGTTTCTTCCAAATATGTCCTAACAGATTCAGGCTTTGGGAAAAGCACCCTTGCCACCTCCCCAGAGAGACATTTCTCCAGTTTATGGGATATTCTGCCATTTTTACAAGATTTGCTGAGACTTCTGCTGTTTTCAATGGTTTTTCCCTTTCAACCTCAGCAAACATTTCTTCTTCTCCACCTTCCCTCCTTTCTTCCCACATTTCCAAGATTTAAATACCTTCCCTGTCCCAGACCTGCAGATAAGGTTAGATAGGTGTTTTGTCAGACAGCATGTGTGTGTTCTCATGTCCTGAGTTCTCCTCCTCCTTCTCCACCTCCTCCTCCTTCTCAGTTGTTCCCATTCACCTTTGGTAACCTTGTTCTGGCACCAGGAAATGTTTTGTTCTTTTACTATCAACACCGAGAGTGGGCATTTGGTAAACTGCTGTATCACAGCCCACAGGGAGGAATTTGGATTCCACATGTTCACTTGGGAGTCTTTGGTCAAAGATATGCCTTGGTGCAAAAACTTCTTAGAGTCTTCTCATGGCTGCAGTGGCACTGTGTGAATTAAGTTAATAGCTTATTCCTCACCTCAGCAGAGAAGGAAAAATTTGAGCCTGGTTTCTAGGCATTTTATCTAGTTTGGGGAACAAGAAAATTATTCATAGAGTCAAAAACTGTTTGATTTTCTGCTCCTACCACAGACTGGACTGGAGGTGAGTAGGGAGCTGGAGGGAGATACCATGTGAGATTGTCTGATGTGGCTCTACAAGTTCCTAGGTTGGACATTGTGGAGAGTTTCTCCTCCAAGTCTAATATTGCTGCCTACTGTTCTTCATCAGGTAGCATGCAGTCGAGCTTTGCAGTACTTCCTTGGCAGGTATAATTACATCTGTTTCACAGCTAAACCCAACATTGGACTTTTGCCCAAAATATCTCCCAGACAGGTAGAAAAAAAGCAGCCCAATATGTGCAGTCCTTCTCTTGAAGCCACGTTAATATTTCATGCAAAACCCTGAGTATTCATAGTGCTCAACTACTCTGCAGGATGTGGACAAAATGAAGAAGCAAACTCCCTTTCATGGACACGAGAGAGTTCATTCCAAGATGAGGATCCCAGATGAGACATCTTATATCTGTCCTCCTGAGCCCTGTTTTTCTGTCTGAAAGTGATGTCAGTGCCTTTCATCGGCTCTCTGGACAGTGATTTGTCCCCAGAGCATCCTGTGCCTTGTAAAGATGTGTCCGAAGCCTACCTGCCTTGTAACGCAGTGATTGCCAGCTGGTAACCAGCTCTAGAGCCTCACTTCAGTTTCCACATCCCACCAACCCTCAAAGGATGAAGCACCCAATACTTGTTATAGTGTTAAACCCCATCTATGATTTGAAAATATCCATAGGTCATACCTAGAATTAGGAAAACAATGGCTTAGGTCCAAAAGTGCCCCTCTTCTCATAGGACTCTGAATATCTGAAGGTGAAATAAAGGGGGGGTTAGATTTGTTATAGCTTTTTTTTTTTTAATCGACTATTCAGTGTTGGTCTTCATTATTTTTTTTTTATCCTTTTGAAAGCTTTTAAAGCCTCCTGCATAACCGCCTCTGCCCCATTCAGCGCTGAATGGACGGTGCGCTGATCTTTTTCTCGGTGGGTAATGGATTTGGGTTGATTGCTTGACACAGGGACAATAGGGGGGTAAACAATTGCCTTCGCACCCGTGCAGCTCCCCATCTGTTGAGTGCGTGCGCCTTCAGAGGCAGCCGGGCAGGGACAGATGAATGCGCCAGCCGAGCCTGATGTTAATGACATCAGTCATACAAGCAGAACATGTGGCGCAATAAATCAAAAACTAATTGAACTTTTGGTTGATTATATTGCCGTCCCACTGCCTGCTTCAAGCACGGCACGGTTTCCTGGGACAATGCCCCCAGCCCCGCAAAGGCTTCGCTGCCCCTGGACAGCAGGAGTCTGCCCTGGGAGGTGACAAGTGACAACAGCTTCTCTTCGCTCACTGCTTTCTCGAAACAGCGACACCTTCCACTCGACCAAAATGCTTCCAGGCTCAGGATGTCTGTTTGACCAATATTTATTATTTCAAATAAGAAACGTTCATCAATATGACAGTGACAGCCCATGTTCACTGGCACTTTCCATCTGGGACTATAGACATCTATGGGAGAAGACAGTACACATGTTAATTAATTGGTTTTTTGTTAATTAGACACACACGTGGTAGTAATGAAGGCTATTCATTAGACTGATATAATTTAATATCATTATTCACACTTGAAAGTGCTCCAACTACATCAGTTGCTGGAGCCTGCAAGCCAAAATTTTCTGTCTTGGGTGTCCATGGCAGCATTAAGTCGCCAGAAGTTGAGGGGGCTGATATTCATAGAGGTGGAAAGGAAAAATTTCTGATGGGAGTATTAAGAAATGAAAAGCTTTGGCAAGAAGACCCTTTATTGAAGTGCGTAAATATGGGATTAGGCCCCAGAGCCATCAAGTCAGGAATCCATCTATGACTGAGGCACCTTCCCTCCCTTCACAACCACAGAAGTGTAGGGGACATGGAGACCTATGCACTTCTGCCTTTCTTTGATGTCTGCTTTTGACATTTTACTTTTAAATGCCCAGGATTCCAGTATTTGTTTATTAAATGAAAAAAGATGAAGCACAAAATGCTTTTCTTAATACGCCTCATTAATCGTCTCCTCATTATATATAAGGACCAAATTTTTATGGTAAATATGTTAAAGTACACATTTAATCGAATTTATTTCAAAAATCTTTGCAGTATTTCTGTAAACATTCATTTGCCTATAGATTAGACTTTAATTATTAGCTATCCATTGCAGAGGATTCTTCACACTGGTAAAAGGAAATGTAAAATAAAATGCTCCTATCTGAGTAGAGGCTTAAGTAACAGCTAAATTAAATCTTTGTGTTAATATTATTCATAGAAAGGCAGATGGGAGCAGAAAATGTTGCAATGAAGAATATGGAATGAGATGAGATCACAGCATCAGTCTGTCCTTTGTAGATCTGGACAATGATCACAGAGCCAGATTGGATTAGTGAAACCTATTTACCAGAAGTTCAGAGCGGTTGCATGAAGCTGAAAGGCAGTCAGTAGGGAGAGGTGGAAAATGCACCAGATTTACAGCTGCAGCGATGAAAATTTAGAAGTTTTCACCACTGTGATTTCATCCAAATGTGAGTACATCAAAATCTAACAACTGCTACGGTGTTGTCTTTTAGAGGGATGGGATGTTTAGCAACGGGGAAGGGTTTTCAGTGAGCAGCTCATCTGTTCTGCCGTGCTGTGCTCTGCCTGCAGCTCAGCACTCGTTGCTGCTTTCTCGAGCTAATCCGTGCAGGTGCTTCAATATCGTGGCTCTGTAAAATCTTTGCTCTGGCAAAATTGGGAGATCTGGAATCGGTGTTGCTGTACCTATGAGGTAACTGCTAAAGTGACAGCTTGCAACTGTGTGGCTTTTCTGTGTAATAGAAAAGAGAATGAAGTTCTGCGAGCAGTTAGAAGTGGGTGAAGTGCCTGAATGTTGAATTTAAGTCTGCTGGCTCAATAAGTGGAACATTTCCAAAGCCATGCCCTGGAAATGAATGCATGATTAACATTAATTGCTTCTAATGAAGAGTAAGAACCGGACAAAGCCCAGCCTGCATTTGATTGAACAAATTAGTTTAAACTCAATGGCTGCATATTTCAGCAACAAGAAAGCAGGGGAAAGCAGGGAAAAGCAGGGAAAACAAATTGTGGGGCCAGATCAGATCTTTACTTGCAAGCTGCGAGCATGAGCTCTCAGCTGCTTAATTTTGGAATATAAGTGGAAATGACAAAGTGAACCATCACTGTAATTATATTTGTTGCTCGAAAGCTGGGCTGAAGGTACAAACATCCTTTTACAGGCAAATCCACATACATTCTCTTCCTTCTCCAACTCTCTGCAGAAATTCGTGTTTGCAGGGGCATCCTCGCAGCCCCACTGTTTGCATTGCTGCCATTGTATTCCCACGCAAGTGGGTCACTTCTGGCTACCTCTGTGGTTCACCCTTCTTTCAATGCCTATTCAAGTAATTACATGTTTGCTGGTGCTGTGACTTCCTTTTCATGCCTTGCCTTTCTTCAGCTCCTGGAAGCCTTTTGCCACTCGTTCTGGTGGATGACAGGGGATGAGGGACTGTGGATCATATGTACTCTGAAAGTAGGCGAATTTATTACTGTTAGGCACATTAATGTGTTGTTCCTTTTGCACCAGCCTGAGTAGCAGCTATAACAGCATAACAGCACTTGCTTCTGGTAGAAATGTCTATAAACTGTACTCCTTACCCTGCATGGTAAAATACCTAAAATACCAGAGAGACAAACAGATAATTCCTTACATCACTAAACTTTTCTGCGCATGAGTGTTTTGCTTATGAGCAATTAGTTTAGTCCTCACACAGTGAAATTCCAGAGTAAAGGTGATGGAAGCAGCTTCAGAAACAACTTACAGCATATTCCTAGGTTTAAAAAAACCCAAACCACCGTCATGTTTGTCTGGCTTTCATCCCACATTCACCAAGGTTTAAAATATAAAATGTGTCCTGCAGGAGAAGACAACAAGGATCCCTGAGGATATCACACCGTGCAGAACAGACCATAATTGTACTGACAGCTTAGCACAGTCTAGACAGGCAGATAACTTACTTGTGATGAGTTCAGTGTGGAAGTGCCCTGTGCTGCAGTGGGATGCCCCAGGCACCCTCCCGTGTTCCTGTCCTGTTCCACTCCAGCCACAGCACAGGCCAGAATTTCCTCTCTGGTGAGGTTCTAATGCTCAGTACTTGCATCCTCACTGGGGTGTGGAGGGATGGCTGTTAGACACACACAGGCTGTCTAGGGAGAGTGCCTTTGGTCTCACTGCCAGATCTGCTTGTACCAGAGCCCTGGAAAGCCCAGTGACTTGTTATTCCTGCCATCTGAGGAGAGGAGTTTGGCTGCGGTAACAAGCAGCCTTGGATGACCTCCAGCTGCTTCCACAGCTCCAAAATTCTGCAAGCAGTAATACATAGCAGCGATAAGCACGGCAACTGCTGGAGTTAAATGTATGCCAACAACGTCAAGGAAAGCTCACCTGGGGAGTAGGAGTCACCCATCATCCTGTAACAAACCTTCCTGGCTCTTCAAAGCCTTTGGATTATACACGGAGCCTGAATAGGAAACCCCCATTCACGTGCCTTGCCCCCAGGGTCAGCCTTTAGAATCGGAGTTAATTCTCCACATTTGGCAGCTTTCTGCAAGCCTGTTTCTGTCACTGGCAGCTAAACCCTGCAGCTCCAGCAGCCTGAACACAAGGCAGGGTAAGAGATGGTGAGAGGGAGAGCTGGGAGTATCACAGAGTCTTTCAGGCCTGTTTCAAGCCTAACTCAAACAACAAGAGTTTAAAGAGCCTTTACTTAGTCCAGTAAAACCATCACCCAAAACCAATTGCTTCGGTCCAGACAAAACCTTGGCTTACAGACCTGCCATCCTGTGTGTCTATTGGCTGGTGGTTCTATGATTTTGGTGTCTTCGTGGGTCTAAGAAATAAAATTGAGAAACAGACTTTAAGCAAAATGTCCCAAGCTAAAGATCTGAATGGGTCATTTTGAGGGTTGAAAAAGAAAAGATTAGGCTTAGTTCAAATATTTTGCTTAGGACATCATGCAGTAAAAGGGAAATAATGTCATGAGGGAGTTTGAGCTTATTGATAAAGCCCCCAACTAGATAAAATCATAATAATCTCCAAGTTAATGGATACACTACTCATTTCCTACTGAAATATTGGCAAGTGGGAGGCCAGATCAAAACTGAGAAAGGAGAAAGAGTGTTCCTCCTGGAAGCCTATGGGAGAGGTGCAGAAACTCGGGATAGGCTGTTGCCCTGTGTCCACAGATGTCTGTATTGCATAGCTAGAGCACAGTCTCTGAGATGACATCAAAGAAGACTTTCTTTTGGATTGTTTCAGCTGGAATCTTCCTTAAACCCTTTCTTCTTCCCCCTCTCCCCACTGTACCCCCAGTGTGTTCTTACAGAGGACTTTTAGAGGCACTTGTCCACCTCCACAGCATCCTGACCATGTTCCTGTTCTTATTTTTGCAGCATGTAGTCCTGCCCGAAGACGAGCCAAAGCTACGCAGCACATCCTAACAAAGAGTGTAAGAAAAATCTCCTTTCCTCGCCTTATTTTTTTTTTAATTCTAGTTGGCTACGCTTACCCTTAAAAGTGCTGTGGGTAAATGGGAAGCAGGTCTTTCAGGGTAAAGAAGGGCATCAGTGTCTGATGCAGGGACTGGGCTGCGAAACAGAAAGGAGAATTTCTCTAAAGCTGCAATTTATTTACAGGGGGGCTTTGAAACAACAAAGCCATGGTCTTGCTATGCAGAGCCAGTCAAAATGAACATAGTGGCTTATCAACACTGGCCTTCTGAGGGAATCACAGACTTAATTCTTATCCATAGAACCTTCACAATAATTCCAGAGACATATGCAGGAATGAAAGGTAAACAAATCATATCAATACATATACATGTTAATCAAGTAGCCAGTATCCTAGGGAATTTAGAAGAATTTAGGAGAAAAACACCAAGCAATGGACTGTAACTTTGACCCTAAAGTCAAAGTTACAGTTGGCACTGAGCCACCCAAGGAGGAAATTTGTCCCCTGGTCCCAGCAGTGCTTGCCTGCCCTTGCCTCAGCCCCAGTGCAGAGGGCACAGAGGAAGCTTTGCCCACTCCCTGCAGGCGAGGTACCCCCAAAATTAAAATAACTGAACATTTTTCATGCTCTGAGTACATGTCTTGCAAGTTTGGGTGCTTTCACACATGGGTGTGAGGTTTCTTGTCTTCAGAGACACTTTTCCCTCCTTAAATCCACTTGACCCATTCCCAACCCCTTCCACAATCCTTTTAGCTGATTTACAGGAATGTCAGTCTCTTCTGCATATCAAAGCACATCTTACAAATTTGAGACTCTTCTACCAAAGCATTTCATCTCACCACAGACCTGTCTGCTCTCTAGCATTTTGTTGAAGTATTTTGCTCCATGGTCTTTCCTTTTTCCATGCCCTTTCCTACTTCCCAGCTCCATCCTCCTTTTTAGAGAGCCTTTTCTTTTTATTCCTGACTCCCCTATGTCCCCACAGAACTGTAGGTCCTCCTTACCACACTTACCTGTGCACTGGAACAAAACTCACCACATTTACTCCCATCCCCTCTTTTAGTTATTGAAGCAGATCACGGGATCCCAGTACCTCCCAGGACACCTGAAGTGGTCCCCAGGAAGAGTCAGTAACATGTCTGTCATTTTTTGGGTAGAAACTACGCAGGTGTATATTTTCCCAAATTGTGACAGTCTTGGTTTTGTTGGTTTTGTCCCATAGCTCAGGCCGAGATTTCACAATTACTCTTCATTCCTAATGAGGATGAGTCAGACTGCTGGAGTGTTACTCAAAATAAGCCATTTTGATATACCCCAAAATTTTATTTGTTAAACCTCTGGTATATTTTGTTTTCCATGTAATATAAAAACAGCAGAAAAGTGTCCAAACCAAAAGTGAACTATTCTGACTTGATGAAACAGAATGCTCAGATAATTAATCTTTTTTTTTTTTTTTTGACAAAATTTCTCATAGAACTATTCAGCTGAAAATTTTCAGCTGGCTTTCATCAAAATCAAGGGCAATTCTATGGCAGTTATCATGTTCCAAATCTCAGTAGATAGTTGTTTCTACTAAATGGAAGCATCTAATATTTAATTTGAATTGGATCAGCTTCTGTGGCAGCACTGTAATCGTAAAGGCCTAAGAAAATAAGATAAGAAAGTCCCTGTTTTTTCACTGTATTTTAAGAGGATTGGGGTTTTTTTCCTTTGGGGCTTTCCTGACCCCAATTAAGGATGTCCTTTGATTGGCTCTTAGTCACGATGCAGGCAGCATCATGTTAGCAGTGGGAGCACCAAGCCTGAGGAATGGTCTGCAGCTCCAGCTACGAAAACAAGGATGGCTCTCAAACCAAAGTGACTTGCACAGTCACCCCTTAGACATTCCCCTCCTTCCGTGGGATGCAGCTGCTTACAGCCCATAAGCAAGCATTGAAATAAATTGCACATACTGGAATAGACGTGCCTGTGAGGAAGTTGTGATTGCCAATTTCTAGACCCACAGAGAAGTCGCAGAATGATTATTTATTTTTCACTTTTACATCTGCACCTGCAGTCAGAGCTGTAAAAATGCCTCAGCTAACATACAATCTTCTGCTCTGGTGATTGCAGTGGATGCACAACTTTAATCCTCAGCAAGGACAAAAATAGCAACCAACGTGGACATCTGCCAGACCTTTTTTTTCACAGCAGAAGTACTCAAGCAGTGTAGCATTAAGTGATTTAACATTCAAATTACTGACTGTGGGGGGTAACTTCCATGACATACAATAACCCATCCCAAAAGCATGATAATGACTGCAGAAGGGTGACAGAAAGGGGGAAGCACCTCTTTTTTTAGCTGAGTGTTTCACCAATATGTATGTCTGCAGTTCCTATTGCCCTATTAAGAGTTATTTCCAGTGGCAGTAGATCCTTCCCTTCTCTTCCCTTCTTCTAGCCCCAAAATCCCTTGAGTAGAACTGTCTGGACACCAGTACCTGGCTACTTTGCGAGAAAGTAGAAAATACCCCTGTGCATGTTAGAGCTGCCATATTAAAAATTAGCTCAGCATTAGGCCATCGAAAAGAACATAACTCTACAAATCTGGATTTTTCTCCACCAACAAGCACTTTGTTGTGCTTGTTTTATCCAAAGCCAGATATTTAATTGTTTCAAACTTTTATCCAAAGACAGATATTTAATTGTCACCTTTTCTGGCTGGTTGTTGGTTGGCAGTGGGATTTTAAGTCCAGGATTAGGATGGTTGGAACAGCTTCTCTGCAACCGTCCTGTGTCCTCCATGCCCCTTCCCTCTTAACACAGCTAATTCCAGCAGTGGGTATGCCAGGCCTCAGTTCTCTCATGTGCATGGCAAAGTCCATAAAAAGAGAGTTTGCTGAGCTCTGATTTCAGAGTCAGTGTCCTGCAAACAGACTGGGCCAGTCAAAAGATTTACAGGTTCTAAAAACAGGTTTTTAGAGAGCAGTTTGCTCATTCTGCATAGTTTGGCTGACTCTGCCACTTGCACAGATTTAAATTTCCTAGTATGTCTAGAAAAGAAAAGTGACTCCCAGTTGATCCTTCTGCCTTACCCTAGGTACCCTAGAGAAATGTCAGCTCCACTTTAGATCAAAACCGAGTTACAGCAGGTTTAGTTTCCTGACCTAGATAAGTCTTTACATATTACAGTAATGGGTGAGGTAGCCAAAGTCATTGTGAAGTCTTGAATTAGGAGATAAGGAACTCCCAAAGTGTGCTACAACCAAATGCTGCAAAGATGTTCACTGAAGATAAGTTATAGAGATTGCACTGTTGTCTCCAGCTGTAGTGGAAAATGGCACTGTAAGTTATTTATACAGATTCTGCTGCTTGAAGGCATTTTGGCGTTACTGACATCATATGTAACAAGGAATCTCAAAAACATAGACAATGTGCCTAAATAATTATTGCTATTAATCAAGATAAAAATCCTGCTTCTTTTCCCCAAACCATATTTCATCCTGTGCAACACGTAGGCAGAATGTTAAGTTTCAAGTCCATGGTGGTTTACACTGATCAAATAAGCCACTTTCAGGATTAGAGGTGACTGCAGCCAGCATCCTACTTACCAAAAACGCTCTTTCCATGACAATGCAAAATGAGTGACCTCAGGTGTCTCAGTAGCAGAGGTTTGATGACATTTTCTGTCACACACCAGCTGAGTGTGACCAAGAGCACTGGGCATTTTTCCAGAGGTGATGGGAAAAGCTGAGCTTTGTGGCATTCCTGGAGAGCTGGAAGAGCTCGGTTCACACGAGGCAGACTTCAAGGACTGTCATTAGAGACCCCTGCCAGCCACAGTCTCATCATATTAGTTCTGAAGACAGGTGTCTCCACTGGTGTCACTGTGGTGAAGGGGTGATGCCCTGGTAAGCAGCTTGCAAGGTTTGTGTGGTCGGGGCATGTGTGGACACAGGAGCCTGAAGCCTGCAAAGAGCTGCTGCAGAGGGATGGGGAGGTGCTGGAACTGGTCCAGGGGCAGTGGAGAGGGAGCCAATGCCAACAGCTTCAGCAGCAACAGGAGGCCTCTCACAACCAGCATCACCCTCGTTTCTGAAACATTGGAGCAATGCTGAGGCTTGGCTCTTTTGGCACCTCCAGATTTGTGATCGGTAGAGCTGGGAGCCAGCTGCACCCTCCTTTAGCATCTGCTTGTCTTCAAGGACACCAATAGTCCCTTTAACTTTAACTTAACACTGGGCAGGTCTTTAAGCAGTTTACAGCACACCAGGTGTGTTAGGCTCTGTGTCAAAATCTGCAGAAATAGAAGAAAACTCCTATTCAGCCTTGGATTGGGCTCTGGTTGCCTTACCTGCCTTTTCCAGAAGTATTTTTGCCTGTTGTTGGGCAGTTTCTGCTCCTCATCCTACTAGTCAGTAGGATTTAGGTAATGCAGCCTTCTCTAGACTCCTGAGGGTACATGGAGACAAAAGAGTTAAAAGTGGTAAAAGGCTGGGATTTTTCTTCTTTCCTGTTTTGGAAAATATGGGTTTGGATGTGGTTTTATGTCTGTGTAAAAAATCACCTACCCAGAATATTGCACATTAATGGCAAACTGAATTAAAACTTAATCAGAGGAAATGGACAATTTGGCATGAGGGAACTTGAATAGGGTCTTGTTTTTATCTTGAGTGTGTGTTAGAAGGCAGAGCAGTAGATAGAATTAAGGCTTTTTCTATGCCCATAGTGAGCTGGTCAGTTGTTGGTCTCAGCCTTGAGACAAAATAACTATATTTATATCTAAAACATGTAGACAGCACCAGTCATCAGTTAGGCACAAGTAACTGCTTTTCTTGTGATCTTCCAACACAAATAAGTCTAATAGGAAATACTCTGAATAGTTGCCATGTGTCTTGTTTCCTTGCTGGCTTGGATCTTCACCCTTTTTAAGTGGTTCTCTGTATGACAGCAGCAAGTTTTTAGGGAAGAGTAAAGAAACCCCAAAAAAGTATGAAAAATTCTTTCCCTGCTGTTGGAACTTTGATCTTCTCGAGAAAACTCTTTCCAGACCATCCTGGGTAACAGTCCTAATGAATCCACTTCCTTGAGGTGCATCCCTGTTTTTTTCAAACTCACATTAGCTCTGGGCTCCCCAGTTGCCTGTGGCAGCACAGTGAGTGCCATGGCTTAGTTGTAATTGATTAGAAAAGAACTTGATTTTGTTCATGCTTGTTTTCAGGGACTGTTGGAGATACGAGGTGGGGGGCTGATGCTCAAAGTTGCAGCTGTCAGTGAGTTTTGTTTGTGTGAGCTAATGTTTGTGAAAATTAATCTCTAGGAGTACAATTCCTCACTGCCTCGTATTCTCTGTAGTCATTTACTAGGTATAAAATGTAAGTTCAAAAGACAGGAGACACCATAAGGAAACAGCATTTGTAATTCACATTGCATAAGATTGACTGATTTTCCAAGATGTGATGCAATAAGAAATTAAATCTGAGTTATCTCAGAGGCATATCCTATTCAGTAGAGCTTGGAAAAGAGCACATTTCAGTCTCCTGAGGAGACTACAGAAAGGTGCAACTAAGTAGCTGGGTCCCAGAAAGACCTAGCAGGATTTTCCCATCCTTCTATACAAAGCACAGAAGCTGGAGCCAAACAAAATCCCACAAATCCCACAGTCCCCACCTGACAAAACCCTCTTTGGATGATAGCAAAGCACTGGGAAGAACAAGCAGCCTTTCAGCTCCCCCATGACCTGGACAGAGCACCTAATCCGCAGGGCCGGGTGTAATGGGGTGGTTTTGCTCTCCCCTGTAGGTGGTGGCCATCTCGGAGCGCCAGCCCCACCAGGGCGACCTCCTGCAGGTGCTGTACGGGGCGAGGGGCGAGGAGGAGGCACGGGGCGTGGGCTGCCTGCAGGGACCCTGCCCCGCCAAGGGCACTGCCCAGCATGGTAAGTACCCGAGGGCTTTATTCCTCCGTGCCTGGAGAGCGTTTTTGGATATCACAGTCTTCCAGTTTGCAGCGAAGCAGGCACTTTGTTATGTACCTGGAGGGTAATTCCGTGCTTAAAATACCCAGTGGAATTAATGAGATAATGACCGTGGCATTGCTCAATTTATTCAAGAGTCATAAACTCACTTTATTCAGGGTCATAAACACTCCCTGACAATATTTTAGAGATGATAAATAGTAAATTACTGAGTTTGCCTGAGTCATCTTATTATATAAGATCCCTGTTCAGTTGCTTAGAACTAGCCAGAATATAATCATTTGGGATGAGATTTCAGATTCTGGACGTCAGCCACAGACCTGAATTTTTGGCAACCAAAACTTGTTCAGCATATTTGTGAGAAACCATGAAGGAAAAATAGAGCTTGCCAAAACAAAACCAAGGAGATGAGTAAACATAAACAGAGTGGTCATTCAGCTCCTCCAACAGTGGTGTGTTATGTTTGGAAGACTGAAGCTGGAGCAGGGCTGTGCAGTTTCACATGGGATGACCTTTTAATCAAAATCACATCTTTTGCTCTCCTTTGAAAAGTCACTCAGATGCAGTCAGGTCATATGCCTTTAAAGAAATCCCACATGGCATGTTTTTCCAAGAGAAACTGGACATTTAGGTGCTAAAAGCTACTAAATCCCTAAAGCAGGTCCATGTTGGTTCATGTTCCTCACATCGCCCGTCTGCAACCACACTGCACATAGGACATCCCATTAAGAACACAGACCACGCAAGAGCAGGGCCTGGGAAACTGGGAATGAAGAAACTGAGCCTGGGACCATAAGGAAAGATCTCAGATCAGGACTAGAGCCAAGATGTGGCTGAAAAAAGAACTGGAGCTTCAGGACTGGAGCAGGGACAGGAGGAGGAGTGGCTGGGACTGGCTGTGGGGTAAAGGATGGCAGAGAGCCAGAGAGGCAGAAAGGAGGGACTGCTGGTCTCTGCTGCCAGGGGAGATGAGAAGTAAAGGATGACAGAAAGGTGCAAACAAGAGAAAAGTTGTAGGAGTCTAAAAAGAAGATCAGAAAAAGGGGAAACAGGTTTCATAGGAGGAGGAAGGGAAATGAGTAGGCAGAACTTAGAAACTAAGTTTAAATTAGAACAAAAACCAACCAACCAAACAAACAAACAAACACACACAGATGAGGCCGTTAGCACGTTTATTGCTAGCATCAGAAATCCTGCACAAATAGCAAAGCAGAAGGACAGCCCATTCCAGCCTGTGAGAGGGCACTTTTGGATGTGGAATTTACACCACATCCAGCCACCACAGGCCTGAGGGGAGCAACTACAAACCTGAAGCCATGAGGACTTTCTTTTGCTTAGATATTTTGCTAAAAGTTTGCAAGAACATTTTCTATATCAAATAAGAAGAGGGATGGGCTGAAGGGAAGAATCAGACAATGTAAGAGAAAACAAAACCAAATAAAAAGAAAAAACACAGGCATTAGCTGAAGCACTGATGCCTGGATCCACTTGCTGAATACTGTTAGTACCTAATATGCAAGATGAGAGGAGATAATTGCATTAACTTTGACGTGAGGGATACAGTAAGGTACCTAATGGAATTACTGGGGAGGGGGTGGAGCGGGAAGGAAGAAGCTGGTTAGGATATTTATCATAGTCAAATATTGCCCCCAGAAGGAGGAGACAGTTCTGATTGCTAAGTCATGCTGGAGACAGCACTATAAGCAGCACCCTGGCTATTTCCATATTTGCTGTCATTATTTATATTCCATTGGTCACAGCGGTAGAGGTCCACACTCCCACAGCCAAATAGGAGGATTTGGCTTCAAAAAAAAAAAATCTGGCATCCCTCCCTCATTTATTTCTTTGGCACAGTGAGCAGGAATGTCAGCGAGCATTTAGCCATGGATAAGTTATCAGATGAGCAATTACCTGAAACTGAAGGGTAACCTTCAGAGTTGAGGACAGCAGAGAGAGATGTCACTCAGCCATGGGCAAAAAGGTGGAAATCCTTCCCTGTGACAGGGTAGACACAGCACACATCTCTGCCCAGGTTAAAATAACTCTCCGGGGCAATCCAGAAAGGAGAGAATGATCTCCTAGGCAGGACAAACCTGCAGTGGGGGCTGACGAGCAGCATTTGGGCTCTTTGCCTGTAGAGATACGTTACAGAGGGGGAAAGGGCTCCCACTTAGCTTGGTCTGCTAAGGGCAGTTTCGTCTTCTCGTTTGAAAAGTCCAGGAGCAAGCTGAGAGACTTTCCAGAATGACTTAAGCAATTCCACAATCACTTATTTTGACATCACAATAGATGATCATAGTAAAGAAAACTCTGCTCTTTTGGCTATATTCCAGTCTGGTGGGACTATAACCTGTATCTGGGCTCTGTCCATATCTGGGTTTTACTGCATGGAAGGAGGTTTTTCATACAAGCTGTGCCAATGGGATAATTGCAGATAATATCATGTTTCTTATGCTTTGCAGTGGGAATTACTGAACGAGAGTCTTCCAAGTCTTATAATCACCTGTTGGATGGAAAATCTTTGGTAAGCAAATAGGGCAAGACCAACTACCAATGCATCTTAAAACCTTGTACCTGTCAGCATGTCCCACAGTAACAGCATGTCAGTCTGTTGCAGTACCTGCAGATTTCACAGCCTTTGATAAAGCTTGAAACATCATTTATGCCAGAGGATCCCTTAGCTGGGAGCAGAGACTGACGTGGGACAGAGAGCTGCCCCTCAGGAAGCAGGAAGAGTGGTGGGACGGAAACAGGCATGTTCCAACTGGATGCTCAGCCACCTGCAAGAGCTGGGAGAAACTAGCCTCTCGTCTCTCAGGGAATTTCACAAATTGGGAAAAAAATTATTTCTCAAGTGGCACAAGCATCAAATTCTCCAGAACACCAACCTGACATGATAATCTCAAAAGTCAGAAACGTCAATAAAGAGTTGATGGGAAAGTTATACAAAACCCCAAAATGTGTTCTCTAGTGGACAGAAAAAATATTTTGGTTAAAAATTACTCACCTTTACTAAAATGTTCTCCCTCTCTTCTTTGTCTTACAATCCCCCCCTAATTTTCAAAGTCCTTACGTTTAATAAAAACGGACTTTTTCAATGAGAAAAAATTATTTTGAATAGTTTCTGGCCAACACCAGACCGTGCTAACAAAACTTTATGGCTTCAGAGGCTCTTTTGGATGGCTGAAGCATGCTTGTTAGCTGATGGCTGGGCTGCATGAGAAAAATGACAGTACAATACTTAAGGATGGTTAAAACTAATGTTATTCAGTGTAATGAATCTAATAGAACCTACCAATAATTAACACAGTTAAATTTCAAAGGATGCTTGCAAAAGTGATTTCAAACATCTCTAAGTCTTAGGATACTTGAAAAACACACCTAAATGTACCCAGTCTCAGATTAATCCTAGGAGAAACAGCCCTAGAAAGCTTAAGACCAGTTATGGTAGTGACAATAATATGAACATTTTTTTCAGGATTGCCAGTAAAATCAGTAAGTGTGCTTATTGCCTGAAATAATGAGATCACCTCACAATTTTTGACATTTTTTTCTATTTCTGGGCAATTCACACTTTAATTACCATCTTGGAGGATATGCTATTCTCAGAGACCTGTTTATGGGAAAACATGACTCAGTTCTGGAGGGCAATTTATGATCAAGTAAGACAAGGAGGAAGTGGATGATTAGGCACTTGTGGGGCCGTGGCAGAACTGGAGCATAACCAGGGCACCCCACACCACAGAGCAGCACCCAACAAAACAGGGGAACATTTCTGAATGCCCAAGGAACTGTGGTGGCTGAGATATCTGCTTCCCAGGCAGCTGTAGAGGTGGGGAGCTGCAAGAGACTGGCTGCTCAGTCTGCACAAAGCCTCTCTGCCTCAGGAAGCTAAACATAAAAACTGGGGAATTAGAAGTTCTGCAAGCATCCCTTCTTTGATGGGAGGTGTAACTCTCACTCATCCAAGGCCTGTGCTGAGCTCAGTGAGAACACTCACGTGAGCAGCTGGTAATTGTGTGGGTGAGAGTTGGGCAGTCAAATCCTTAACCTGCTTTCTCTTGTTAAGAGATTTACAGTATTTATTGGTTTTCTTTAAACAGCCTCTTTCCTCAGATGAACCGGTGTCCCTACTCATCAGTGGTGTTTCCTAATGATGTGCTTTATCCTCCCACAGATCCCTCCATCTCCAGTTGCCCGTATCACAGTGAAAGCTGTGGCTGTCACGGGCTCGCCCACACGCGACCGCACTGCTACAGAAGAGTAAGTCCCTTCCCACCCTCCAGCCGTGCCTCTTGCTTCCCAAAGGCAGGGAGAGATTGGTAAAGGATATGCTGATTTTATTATTATCCATGGCCATTTATACAGCTGTCTCAGTGCCCATTACAGCTCTACTTTATCACTAGAAAAACATCATCTTAATTCAAAATATAAGTAGTTTCCCCTTAGGAAGTCTATAATATTTGCCCTAAAATGTATTTAGAAAATGTAATTAATTGGAAAAAAAAACCTTCTTTAAATCTAATTAAGGAACAGCCTGACCATAGTACAGATGCACTCATCAGCAGGGAGTTAACCCAGACATGGATCTGGGTGGGATTTGAGATGCCACCATTGTCTCCTGAGGGACAGTAACTAGCTCATTGTCACAGTGTCCTCACACTCCATACACAGAGATGTAAATTCCCCTCAGCCAGTGGAGCTCAGCACTCCTGGGCACTGCCACATGGTCCCTGGGACTTTGGTGGAAGGGCCCAGCTCTCTCCTTGGGCAGTCCCCTCGCTCCCTGTTGGGTGGCAATTGCTAGAGAGGATGCACTTAGAGTGGTCCCACTTGTAGCCCATCCCCTTGTGTGAGTGTCCCCTCTGCCACTGAGGGAACAAGGCCACCAAACTGAGTGGTGGCAGCTGCAGCATCCAAGCCCCCAGACCCACAGAGCCTCTGCTCATTCCAGAGTTGCCAGTCCCAGGGATGGGCCAGGCACGGACATACCCTTCCAGCCAGGCAGTTCTTGGTTCCGAGTGGCTGGTCACCATAAGCAGGGAAGAGGGGCCGGGGAGAAGCCCTCTGTACACATCTGTGTTTTGTTTGTTAGCCACAGGCAGCGCTGGAGGAAGACAACAGAGTATGACCTGGCCTTGCCACCAGGAGCAGAAGCTTCCCTACCCCTCACAGGAGGCAACCTGTGCGGGACACCCAGCCTCCTGAGGAAGATGTGGATGAAGCACAAGAAGAAGTCAGAGTACCTGGGGGCAACAAACAGTGCCTTTGAGGCGGACTGATAAGGCTCAGCATCACTTGGAGAGGCAGAAGGTCCTTTAGCAGGACAAGGTGCTTTAGGATTAATGAGGGAACAGACACAGTACGCTCATCCAGGAAAATTATATCCTTTTTATTACTTGATGCCATTGCCTCAGAACAGTGGGAGAAAGGCTAACTAAGGTAAAAATGGTGAACATGATGCAACTCAATGGCCTTTCCTTGTTGCACTACACCAAAATCCCAACTATCCCCCCAGATTTACATCTTGACTCAATGGTGACTACTGCTGACCCATTCACCATTTTCTATGTCCTGTCTGAATGAGCTCGGACTTGCAACAAGAAAAGCCTACCAAAAGGTTTGTGTATTCCTGCAAGGCAACAGGTTGATTACAGAGTGCCATTAAATCCCAGGGATCTACTTGTTGTGCACCACTGCTTGTCGTCTTTCCCCTCTCATATCATGAGATCAAAACCACATCTTGCGATATGCCTGGCTGAACGACACATGCTAAACATCTTTTTTCCTTCAGTTTTGACATTTCAAGGCAGGAGTAAAAGATGCAAAAATTCTAAAACAGTGGGCCAGAACTGAGCAAGTTTGCAAACATACGTACCAAGTTTTGCTATGTGACAAGTGATTTGTGTTTTAAGGTGTCCTGCCAGATCAAACTATGAGCAACAGGATAACCTCAAGGGATACTTTCTGCTGTAGAACCTGCTTATAAGTGAAATGATAGTCAGCAATTTACCTTCTACCCATGTGGTAGAGGATATTACATTAAGTGCACAAAATACTGGAAGGAAGGAAAATTTGTAAATGGTGCAACTAGGTGACTGAGTATGAGGTATTTGCCTATAAGAGACCTGTGCTTATGAATAGATGGATTTAATGGAATTTGCTTAAAACATTTTTCTCTTTTTTTTTTTTTTCCCAATTTAGAAATTGCTGGTCAAGTCCCTTTCAGCTTTTCTCTCAAAAATCCCCAAAAAACCAGTTTTACAAAGAAAGTTTTCACCACAGTTATGGACAATGTTATATTAATCATGAGCAGTACTTGCCTTCTGTGAGTGCTCTCCTAGTTATTATAAAAAACATTGGTTTCCATAAATACAGAACTTTATATTTGAAGTCAGAGAAGGCGTATCTCCTGTTGTTCATAGTATTGATGACCTCTAATCTAACTGCCAGTGCACCAAAGCGTAAATTAAAAATAAAGGTCTTACTCTGTGACAGCAGCAGAGGGAAGGAACTCCCATCTGAAACTTGCTTGCCTGCAGCCAGTGCAGTGAAATGCATTGAGATGCCATCACAGACAGTGCCATGGTAGTGAGGGGCAGCTGGCCCTGCTCAGGGGTCACCAGCTCAGGAGTACCAAGGGACCACCCAGATGGGAGGAAAAGGCAGCCCTTTGAGTTGAGTGGGGTGGAGCAGCACACAGGAAAGGTTTGCAGCTTGACAGCCTGAGCAACCAAAGCTCATGGAATAGGAAAACAAATGGAGCAGCCCAGTAGCTTTACACAGTGTATGTCCCTGATGGCTCCAAGGAGGGCAGCAGGGAAAACCTATTTAGGGCTGGACATGGTGGAAATGGTAGTAGGATGGGGATGGAAGTTCTTATGTAAAAAGGTACTGTGGCTTTTCATAGTGCTAGAGCCAAGTCAGTCCAGAGTCTGCCAAGGAGAGACAAGCACTACACCTTTATAAAATACCTTTCAGCCCTCCCATTCAGCCGTCCATCCCTGCTTCAGTCACAGGCTCCTCCTGCAGAGGTGCTCAGCTAGTCAGAGGACAACTTTGCACCTAGAAATCACACAGACTCTCCCTCCTCACTACTAAACGTAAAAGTCCTTCTGTGGTCCAGCAGCCCGACACAGGGATGATCTGCTCTCCTGCTTTTATTTTTTGCTCCTGGGAAAGAAGGAGAACAAGGTTCCTTGTGAACCACGTGCTGGCAGTGGTGACCCAGTATCAAGTGTATTCTCTGCCCCAGCATGCAAGAGCTGTGCTGACACCACTGAGGGCTGCACACACAAACAGCACCAGAGCAGGTTTCTCACAGGGGTCCACCCCACCTTTAAATTAGAGCCTGGCACACTGACCCTGTGCAATAGTCTGAGCACCCTGACCCTGCCAACATCAGGTCCTCTATGACCAAACCAAGTTGGAGCCAAGGTCAAGAGTTTCCTGAAACACCTTTTACAAATATCACCAACCACACTTCAGCCCCCTACTCAGCCCATAGAAATCCTGCCAGAAACCCATATGGGTATTTTTACACATATAGGTAAACCTAGTAAATTCAGTGGGACTGCTCCCTTGCATAGTGATACGTACATTCAAAGAGTAGGGAGAACAGCAATCACTAGTTCCCTTTTTTGGTCTCATTTCCTAAACAAAGCAAAACTAAGGATGATGGACAGACACTGGGAAAAGTCCATTTGCTGAATTAAGTGTAATTAAGAGAGTGAGCATTTGTGGTACCTTCCCTTGTAGCTAACATGGCCCATAAAGCACCCAAACACAGTCCAGGGCAGCAAGAGTTTTGTCTGTTGAGAAAGTTGCATTGTTGTAGTAGTATTTAATTTGTTAATTAATAGCTTTAAGCAGTATGAGGATGGAGGTGGAGATGACTAATATTTCTTCTTAATAATTGCTGTATCTTGACATGTGTATTTATGTTTTTCTTATTTATTTAATTTATGATTTGGATCTACAAGAGAAGGAGCTATTTACAAGAAGCATATTTAATTTCCATGTATTCCAGGAACTGCTGTGGAGATTTTTTGTATTGTAGTAGATATTTATTTTATTGATTAAAAAGTATGTTCTATTCTTAAAAAAACCCCAAACAACAAAATAAACAAGTAGCATGCGATAACATACAGGTCTCAGAGACTTAAGAGTTTTTGGGAAGCATTTAGTGGAAAGTAAAGCAAGGTGTATGGTACTGAAAAAAGGTGAACACCTGATAGCAAAGAACACAAACTTTGTTCTCCACAGCCTGAAAGCGTGTTTGTGAGCAGCTCCAGTATTGTACAGGTGGTAGAACCATTGTTTGTTACCAGATGTGCAGAGGAAAGCCCTGGCACTATCAGCAGCTAGAAATCAGATACACCTTTACACACCTGACCTCGAGCACATTCCAGACACATTTGTGTCACCTCGCTCCCGTCAAATAAGAGTGCCAAGACAGAGACTCCTCAAGGGTAGTTAAGGCTCTGGTAGAGAATAAAACCAATTGCTCCCTGTCTTCATCCTACGAGTTGTCAACAAAGTCACTGAACTTACCTCAAACACAATCCTGTCTTTGGAGAGCCCCTGCTGAACCACAGCCCAGCAGGAGGTGGATGGCACAGGACTGCAGGAGCCCAGCCTCGGGAAGATGACTCAGGACTGCAAGTGGAAAGACTTCAGGGTACAAGGAAAGAAAGCACATGGTGTTGGCATGGTCCAGCAACCCAGACTTCAGAGCTCTCCATTAGAGGATGACTTGTTCCCTGCCTGCCACACTGCCCATACTCACACAGCTCCAGTAAAAAGTTGTCATGTTTCTGGCCCTTCTGTTACAGACACCATCTATGTTTAGTATGAGCAGCTAGGGAGTGTCCTCTCAGTGAATGTCCACACCACAGGACTTGGCACAGATTTTTTCCAGGATCTGGCTTCTACTGGGAACTCGTCTGTGAATACCTGATCTTTAGCTGTGCATTAAAAATACCAGCATGAGTATGGAAGAGAATGTGGACATGTACATATTTTCCAGATGAAGCTGCACAGAAAGCTGTGTTGGGTTGACTCCAGCACATCGTCAGAAAAATGTGAAATAGTGATTACAAAAATAAGTGAACTGTACCATTTTTCCACCAAAGCCAGAAGCTGTTAACTGTGCAGTCAAAAGCATCACCTCTGGCACTACCAGTCACAAGCCTGTTGTCATAATTTATAACATCTGTGAGAAGATGCATTTTTCAGACAATGTTTCATGTCAATTTATAATTTGGTGTTCCCCAGAACTAGAGACTGACTACGGCACCAACCTGGCAGAAAGAGACTGCAGGATGACAGTCCATTCCACTTACAGTCATTCATAATTAATTTCCCAAAAATAAATAGGTTTCTAATTTCTCCTCACCGTTTCAAAACCATCTTTGTGATAGAGCTACTCACTAAAATATGCATAATTACTTTGCATACCACTTTATTTAAATAAACTGTAGTGAATTTAAGCTAGGCTAATATATAAAATAATTCCTACTGATGCATGAAAAAACCACCTCAGATACGCCTTGCCCACCTTTCTTCCCCTTTTATTTTCACTTTGCAGGTCCTGTAGCAAACAGGAGTCAGTCACAGACACATCACTGTTTGAGGGAATACCACACACTTTATACAGATAATATTTAAACTCAAACATTGACATCAGTGGAATAATTTTACTTCTGTAAGTTACCCAGTCAGAAAAGTTGCAATATCAGAACTTGCACACACAAAAATTGAAACAAGTTGGATTTCTCAGATGAGACCCCTGCTAAGAAACTCCACAAACAGCACAGGTGTCAAATAGGCCAATTATCGATGCAAAGTTTTTAAAATCTCAGCTTTAACACCATAGATGATTCACAAGTGAGAAGCTCAACCCTAAACCTTCGAGGTGAGTAATGATGTTATTCTGGGTAGTTCCAGCCTCCTCCTTATGATTACCTCCAATGAGTATATCATCAATGCACTGGTAAATTTTCACTCCCTTTTCTACGGGTATCTTTTCCAATTCTTTTGGCAGCACATGGTGAGCTAAGGTGGGTGAATGCTTGTACCCCGGAGGAAGCCTAGTAAACATATATGGTTGCCCCTACACACAAAGGCAAACTGATCTCAATCCCCTGGCTGCAATGGCACCATAAAAAACATGTCTTTAATATCAGTAATTGCCATGCCCCTGTGTGCCTGTTCCTGGATGGTGGCTGTGAGCTCAGCGATGTTTGGTGCGGCTGCTGTTAGGGGTCTGTTAAGGGGTCTGTGTCAGCACTGAGGTGGAGGCAGTCTAGAGTTAATCTCCACTTACCATTTGGTTTTCACACTAGCCATGCCGGGGAACTGGAAGCTGAGTGAGTGGGGATAACAATTTCCCATTTTTTCAAGTCCTCTAGGACTAGAGCAATTCCCTCCCAGGCCCCCAAGAGCAGTAGATAGGGTTTGACATTTGTTAGTTATGAAGCGGGAAGATTTGGGTCCATCTGCAACAGTCTAATTTGGTGGTTGGTAGTTCCAAAGGAGCACTGCTCCCCCAGATTGTCATGCCAAGTTCTCCCCTTCAAGACATCCAGTCCCAGGAAGCTTAAAGGGAAGCCCCCCTGTTGCCATGGTAATAGTTATGCTATCTTCTTCTCCCACTAACATAGGACTAACTGCAGCGGTATTTACTGGTTGTGGCACCTCTAAAGCATTACAAGCAAGGGCTGTTTGGATGGGACAGCTCCTCAGGTGGTGGCATCTTGTTTAGTCAGGGCTGATATCTGAGCCCCAGTGTCCAATAAAAATGCTAGTAATTTGTTTTTGGGTCTGGGATCAATAGATGTCTCCATGTCCATCATCAGTGAGCTGTCCAACATAAACCAAGCTGCCACTCCCCCGTGCACCTGGAGGGAGCGGATCTTTTAGTTTCCCAATTTTGGTGTGTTCAGCACATGTTCTTCCCCACCTAGGTCAATTAAACTGGGTGCACTCAGGATCATATTACAGCTCTCAGCCCTTGGTTTCTCAGACATTTTGTCCAACTATTGTAATAGCACCTCTTCTAACTTGTCCAGGGGCACCATCCGTTAGTTTTAGAGATTCCCTTCTGCCACCCTTGTGACCAAATCGCCTGTCTTGTGAGTGGGCACTCCCGCCAAACCTGATTGGTATGGGGAGGAATCCTGTGTGAAATCCTCAGAATAAATCAGGTTAGAAAGAAGTAGGAGCAGCAATGTTGGGGCCCTGCTGGAATTGCCTTGGCATGCCTTTTCCAACCCACTGTTCCTGGAGCTGCAGGCTCTTTGACTCTCTCAACCCTAACCCTAATGGCAGATTGGCACTGCGCCAGAGGTCCTCACTGCCATAGGTGGCACAGATTAAAGAGTGTGGAGCTGGCAATGGTGGCACCCTGCCTTGATGCCCTTGCAATGCCTTTTCAAGTGCCAGTGTCCCTGGAGCTGTAGGCTCTGCAGCTCTCTGATGCCTAAACCTAACCCTCAGGGCATCTTGTCACTGGGGCTGAGGTCCCCATCCCCATGGGTGGTCCAGATTAGAAAGATGTAGGGGCAGCAATGTTGAGGCCCTGCTGGAATCACCTTGGCATGCCTTTTCCAGCCCCAGCGTTCCTGGAGCTGTAGGCTCTTTCACTGTCTCAACCCTAACCCTAAGCTATGTGGTATTCAAAGCTTCTTTTAAGTGGCAGAACTCTTATTTAAATATATGGACACACAAATCACTAATATAAAAACTGAAGTGTTTAGAAGGAAAATAAAGGAGTGGAATATTTAATTCAGTTAGATGAAGGCCCAGAAAACCTCAGGAGTTGAGTTCAAAGGGGGACAATTCAGGATGAAATGGAAGCAGTCTGAATGATGTGCCTCTCCTTAGCCAGCAGATTGGGGTCCCTACTAAAAGAGACATCATATTTAACAGCCTTTAATTGATAAGCCCTGTGGAGTAGTACAGGGCCTCAGAGCTGGCCCAAAGGTGGCAGCTCAGTGCAGACACTTGCTGGCAGCCCCCAGTCCCAGCCAGGTGTTTCACCACATCAGACCTCCCGTCCTGCAGATTCACCTGCCTAACATTTGACTCTGCTTTATTTTAGACTGATATTTTCCTACTGAGCCGTCACGTTTTGCATAGCACTGAAACAGCAAGGGGTAGCACACAATCTATTTGTCTGATGCTCCTTTTTTGGGGGAGGATGAGGTTCACTGGACCATAAAGCAGAAGAGACATGCAAAGGCCCCTGAAGCATGCAGATTTCTTTACCCTTGTGTCTGACAAGGCACTTTTGGGTGAAGTGGGTTCCCAGCATGGCTGACGCTGTGAAAACAGTCTGCCTATGATGTGCCAGCACAAGCAAAGGTGGGGCTCAGGAAAAAACAGTCTCCTCATCAAAGCTGTTGCCTGAGTAACAAGGACCACTGTACACATAGCAAAAACTTCAGAAATCACAGCCCGCTTCAGCAGTGACCTCAAAGATCACCTAGTTCCAAGCCCCTGTCATGGCCAGGGACACCTTCCACTAGACCAGGTCGCTAAAAACCAGCCTGACTTTGAACTCTTCCAGGTATGGTGTATCCACAACCTCTCTGGGCAACCTGTTCAGTACCTCACTACACCCACAGTGAAGAATTTCTTCCCAATATCTAATCTAAACCTATCCTATTTCAGTTAAAGTCATTCCCCATTGTCCTGTCTCTACACGCCCTTGTCAAAAGTCCCTCTCCAGCTCTCTTGTAGCTCCCTTTAGGTACTGGAATGCTGCTCTAAGCTCTCCCTGGAGCCTTTGCTTCTCCAGGCTGAGCAGCCCCAACTTCCTTAGCCTCCCTCCAGGTGCTCCAGCCCTCTGAGCCTCTTCATGACCCTCCTCTGGAATTGCTCCAGCACATCCAAATCTTTCTTATGTTGCAGGGCCCCAGAACTGGACAGTATAGTCCAGATCAGGTTTCACACTACTTACCAGTAATGAACCCTTATAAATTGTGTTCATCAACATTCAGACTCTTACAATGTCTATTCATTTAGTCTCAATTGCAATATATAAAAAAACAAGCCTGGCTAACAATTTTTTAAAACAATTTAGAAATAGAAAAACCAAGTTATTTAGCTGACAACAACATCCTGGAAGTGGGTCATCCCATTAGCTGAAGAGACACAAATATTCTAGGGCGAAAAAAAAGAATAAGAAATAAGCCTCAAATAATTTTCCTCCATGGACAAACCCTTTGACAAGGAAACTCCCAGCAGCTGACACACTGGACTTCTGTGCCTCAGTGCACCAGCCACATGCAGCAAAGACAAAGGTCTGTGCAAAGCTGATGTGCGGCAGGCAAGGTTGCGAATGGAGGTTGTTGTCATCCATCCTGGGGGTTTGCAAGAGGACCTTTATTTTGTGACTGCTGCACCCACCTCAGCTGACACCTGATCAATGCACTCCGGCTGTGAGGCTGTTTTGGAGCCAGGCAAAAGGCTCTTACCAGACACAGGGTCTCGGTGTGGAAAGCAGAGATCCTCAGTGACTGTGCAGTGCTTCAGGTAATGCCCTTCCTTCCCTGACCTTTGCCACCTAAAGAAATGAGACAGCGTGACAGAGGAGTCGCCCCAGCTGTGCAAAACAGCTACGGTCTGGTTGCCATCACTCCAGCACCTGTTTTGCCCATGTCAGTCCTCCCTGTGGGTAAGGAGCGGGAAACAGCCATGCAGTCCCTTTCCAGGGACCCCGTGGAGCAGAAGGACTCGGCCCGTTCTGCCTTCCTCTGTGGCTCACAGCATTCCCAGCCATGCCACAGCCAGCCCCCTGTGTCTCCTCATGCCAGGCAGGACAGGCCAGTGCAGTGCTTGCACACCTGTTGTAGCAAACATGTGGAACAGGGTCTGGCCCCATTTGCACATCAGCCATGGCAGCTGGACACATTGTGGGCCTCTCTGCAGCCCTTGCCCTCAGCTTTATCTCCCAGGGTCAAAAATACCTCACTACTCCCATGCTGGAGACACCCGTGTAATGAAAGATTAGCCAGCGTCATCACTAGAGATGGAAACCCTCCGAATCCAAGCATTGTGGGGGTCAGCAGCCTCAGCCCCACCAATAAAGGGTCAGTTAAACCCTTCCTCACCCAGTCCAGTTGCTAAAGCTGGCACCAGCAGCTCTGTACAGACAGCGGGGTAAAGAGGAAGACTGCGTGTTCTAGCTGATAACAATCTTTGTGCAAAAGCAAGAGAAATGGCTTATTCACACAACTCTTGGTTTTAGCCATGGATGGCTGGCTGTCAGCAGCCTTGCCACTACACAGCAGCCCCCAGCAGGCATCTGGAGCATTCCATGAATTACCAGTGCAAATATCACACACTAGCATTGTCCTGACACAGAGCACGGCTCTGACACTGAGTCAGCTTCACAGATTTTCTCAACCTTCAGGTCACCCCACTGGGTTGTCCAGGTCCCTAACCAGGTTTTGGGGGTGCATCACCCCTCAGAAACCCTGCAGAGATGTGGGAGGGTGGTGGATGCTCTTCCCAGAGGGTGGGAAATTCCTGCCCTTCCTTTCTGGGTATCCTCTAATGGAGAGGCAGGCAACCACCAAGGTGTGCAGAGCTAAATGCTGCTTTACTCAGACACAGGCTCCATCTTCACGTCTCTTCCTATGTCACCAGCTAACCTGGCTGGCACCATCAACTTCTGACTCATAGGTGCCTGCATTTCTCTCAGGAGAGTGTTGGTATTAACAAGCTTGCAAATTGCTGTCCTGCAAGACATTTAATGGCTCAGTAAAAGCAGACATCAACAGAAAAAAAATCTACTCCAGCTAATCCAAGTGCCTAAAAATAGAGTACAAAAACTGCTCTGCTGCGATAAACCTATGCGTATTTATAAAGTGATGCCTAAGGAGGCCAACCTAGAAGCAGACACTGGACAGGAGTAAGGGAATAAAAGTGGATATTTATTTGAAAGGTCTTCAAAGGTGCACCCTGGGCAGTCCAAAGGCTACACCCAAGATGGATGACGAGTCACGAGTTCTTCACACTTTTATAGGTTTGGTCCATTTGCATATCAACTCAATTTCACCAATTAAACTTTAGCTAATGATGTAATTTCCCCTCAGCTTGCCCCCCTTCTCAAGATGCTGGTTTACACATTTTGGGCCTAGGATGGTCTGGGTGTCCTTGAAGAGAAAGCCTGGAGAGGCTTTTGTTATGTCTATCTTAGCATGAGAGAACAGCAGCTAACAGGCTACAGGACACTTTAGAGTTACACACTGGGAATACAGAATTTGAAAAATATGAAAGTTAAAACCTAAGGCATCAAAGCCACAGAATTGCACCACAGCCATTGAGCTGAAAACTTCAACAATGACTATTAATATAAGATGGGGAAAGGTAAGTTTCAAAACTCAGACAGAACAGGCAAAAAGCTGACATACAGCTCCTGATGGCCCATGGATAGCTCAGTTTCAGTAGTTCACCTGAAACACAAAGCCAGCACATGATGCAGTCATCAGAATGCTGAAGGAGGGTCTGACCAGTCCTAACTTCTGAGACTGTGCCCTGCTGCCACGGAAGCCTTCTCCACAGGCTCGAGGAGGGGGCTTGCTTCATGCCAAAGGAGAACACTTGCCTTCACAAAAGGGACCCAGCTGTGCAAACTTCAGCACAGTCTGTGTTTAGTTCCTCACAGTTTTGGACCTGATACTTTCCATGAGGAGCAATATTTTTGGAAAGAGCTCAAGGCAACTTTAACACTTCCTTATTCCAGGATCTGACAAATGCTAAAAAGTCCTCTGCCCTCTATTCTTTTTTTTGATGCACCATAACAGATTAACGGATGTTTGGGGTGAAGCTAGAGATAAATGAGATTATGGAGCCAGATTTATGCAATAGTCAGGTCAGCCATTTACAGCAATCACCTTTGTCCCTAGAAATCATCAGGTCAGCACCAAAACCCCTTTAGTAGTTCTGCTACAGAACCCATAACAGAAAGAAAAGTCCTTCCCAAGTCATCTCCTCAGCATCTGGCTGTGCTCCCAGCTGGAGGTCTGTTAGTTTAAGCAGATTATTTCAGAGAGAAAGTAGCACATGCATGAGGCCTGCAACAGCCCTGTGCGACACAGGACACAACAGCTCCTTACAGAGGAACACTTCACGTGATCGGGGAGATCTTGCCTCACACTTGCTACATGAGGGTACATGTTGTACAAAACCACCACTGACACACACACTTCACCCTGTGGCTCAACACCCGCTCCCAAATGACAGTGTAGAGGTGTCCTGCTGGGACACTGAGCCAGGGGACATCTGGCTTCACCCTCTCCCACCCAGCAGCCCTACCAGAAACCACCATAACCCACTGCAAAAGCAACTGCTTTATTTCCTTTCACTTCCCATGAGAAAGTATCTAATCAGGGCAAATGCACACAGCTATTATCCAAGTTTCTGCAACTTGATAATCAGTGCAGGCATGGAGACCTGGCAGATGTCACACACTGGGAAACGAAAGGACTTCCATCACACGTTGGAAACAGTGTTATGTGAAGTTTTTCTATCGCTGTTCCATAAACATCCAGGATAGCTGGACACCTTAGGCAGCACACAGCTGAGTAGGAGGGTGCCTGTCACCACCCACACAGACTGGTTGTGCACTGTGACCAATGGGCAGCACTGCACCTCAGGACACTGGGGTTGCTTATGTACCGCGTGCTGCAGGGCAGAGACAGCAAGCTAGAAACAGCCCTCGTGTCTGCACCATTGTGAACAGCCAGCTCTGAGTCTCTATGTTTTATTTAGGTGGCACAAACCTCAGCTGGTTCTTAGTGCATGGTGCGTGCATGACATTCCTCATGGAAAATATTTCACACAGTGCAGTGTGATTAAAAAAATATTTCCACAAATGCTTCAACATCTTCCAGTGCTATAAGGCATCCAGGTGTGGATTTAAACCACTTTAAAAAGTGGAAACTAAATATTTCTGCATTTCCCCCTGCACAGGCTCCAGGCCAGGTCTGTCAGAGCACCTGTGTGCCCCTGAGCACTGCTGGGACAGACTGAGCAGCACAGAATCGGTGCAGTGCCTGCAACCCTCACCTCCCCAGTTCATTTCAAACCTTCACCAGAATTTCAGAACCAAACTCCTCCTTTCTCACTCAAACCCAAACAGAGTTTTTAGCATCACTGGCTGACTGCTGCTGTGTATGAGGTCACAGCAAGGCATCCAGCGTAGGGTACAATATTGGCAACTAACCCAGCAAATGAAGGTCACTACTACAGAGTAAAGCTACTGAGGTGTCTGAAGGTCTTTCTTTCCTCCAAGATCTATGTTCTGCCTGCTTTGCAGCTGTCATATCACTTAAGTAAATCAATAGCCAATAGCTTCATTCATGTTCAGTAAAGAGCCAGAAAGATTTTTTGTTCTGGGGTTATGCACAGAAGAAAAACTGTGGTTTATAAGCATTATGCTACAATGTAGTCACTTCTATCCATCACACACTTTGTGAGAAAAAAAAATTGCAACAAACTCTGCCTGAAAATATTCTGTCCACAGTCATTAGAGATACAAACATCTCCCAAATTATCTCTCAGATTTTAAATTAAAAATTAAATAAATTTTTTAAAATTCAATTTAAAAAAATAAAAATAAAGCCTAATGGGGAAAAAAAGTTACCAGGGTACAATGGCAAGTGCTTTGGTCCCGCCACTACCTGCACTTTAGGGGTGTGTGCATGTGGGTTCAGCTCCAAACTTCATGACATGTAATATCAGCCCTCAGTAGACACACAGACGTGCTGGCACTCGAGGTGGTCCTGCTCACTTAGCTCTACAGATTTCGACTAAATCAGCATTATCATTTTCTCCCACCCTGCCATAGTCAGACACCTTGCACAATCATGGTGAATTTTTTCAACATTTTTAATTATTTGCATTTTTGACTGTTTAAGGAGAGCTGGCTCCAAGCACCTTCACAGAACATGCCTTTGCTATGAATGCAAGCAGTCTCTAGCAATAGAGTTTAAAGGACATAGAAGGTTGAGGCAGACAAGGACTGCTGCTGACAGCCAGATCCAGTGTTCGTCCACCTGCAGAGCTGAGCAGCTATGGGGCAGGGAAGTGGGTTGGTAGAGTGCTCACACTTCCCTTGTCACAGAGCCTGGCACCAAGCCATGGGAAGAGGAACAGGATTAGAGGCTGCAGGTGCTCCTTCCCTGAAATTGCTCTTGCAACCACTAATTCTCTCCAGGGCAGCATTTCTCTTCTTACCTTGCTGTTACCTGCTCATTTAAAGCTGGAAAGGAGAGAAACATGCATGCTTACTCCTGCCTTCCCCAAAGGCAAGGAACACAATGCTAACCCATATAGGGCCAGGCTGGGTTATAAACACAGACCCTGATGACTCCTGGGCAAATGTTTACCAGCAGGAAACATTACAGAATCACAGAATATGCTGAGTTGAAAGGGATCCACGAGGATCATTGAGTCCAACTTTTAGCCCTGCACAGGACCATCCATAAAACTGCTGACAGTGTCTGTCATGAGCTGAACTGAGGCTCTGGACCTAAAAGCTCTAATGAACATGATTTCCAGAGGATTCAAATTCTGCAGCTATTTACAGACACATGGTTGAGGGCCATTCACTATAAGCGCGAGATGGGAGCACCTCAGGTGAAGAGAAATTCCACCTGACATGTTGTTTATACCCATGTTTGCTTCTGAGCCATTGCTGTGGGAGGGAGTCAGATGCCACACGTTGTCACCAAGCTCCTCAGGAGCTCTGCAAGGAGAGAGGTATCTGCTTCCAGCCAGCCCTGGCTCTCCTCTCTGGGGCCAGGACCGATGGAGCCCCTGTGCCTGCTCGGACTTTTGCCGCCTCCACTGTGCCCTGAAAAGGGCGACCTCGGGTGACCCAGGCCATGTTTGCCATTTTTCCCCAGCCAGACTGACAAAAGCAATGGAAGATGTAATATGTTTTGCACATTTGCCCAATGCAATTAGCAACAGGCTCTTAGCCGAGGGGCTGCATTGTCACACTCAGCTGGAGCCAGCTAAGCTGATTTGTCCGTGTTCGCAAAACGCCCCTTTCACAGGCCAGTGACTATGGTCAAAGGACAAACCGATGAGGTTCCATGTTGGCCCCAGCTGCCAAAAGGTCCACCCCCTCCACCTGGCCCTACAGGGAGACTGGAAATTTCTTTGTCACTGTTGGACAACCAGGTCCATGCTGCAGGATCTTCCAGGCTCCCTCATTCTCCTATTCTGCACTGGAAGTCTTCTGCCCCAGCTTGGCTGGCCAAGTGGCTAAAACACCCGTGCCAGCACTGTGGGCCAGTATTTGCAAACTACACAATGTACAAACACAAGCGTAACCATCGCTCACTGTTGGCCCAGGGGAAAATACTTGCACTCCAGAGCGCTCACCACAAGGCACAAAAGGAGCATCAGCTCGGCAAACACAGGATGCTCCATACCCAGTCACCGAAAGTTTGCTAAAGGAGATGCTGTATTAACAATAACAACCAAAAAAAAAAAATTAAAAAAAAAAAAAAAAAAAAAAAAAAAAAAAAAAAAAAAAAAGGGGGGGAGGGGGAAGGAGAAGAAAACCGAACATTTAATACTTTTCCTTTTCCAAAGATTTTTTTTAAATGTATTTAAAAAAACAAAGGACCTNGTGTCTGCCAGATGACCCGCTTGTCACACTCATAATTGCTTCCCATCTGGTGTCTGGAGCACACAAAGCCTGGCCGTTTGCCAGCGCAGGACGACGCACAAACTGGCCTACTTCTGGTGACACGGGCCCTCCAGACACCGCTGATCCCCTGTTTCCGTATGGCTGAGGAGAACGTGGCATTCATTTGTAAATTGCCGGCGGCTGATTTATCCGGCTATTCGGCCCCGCTCAGCCCAGCTCACGCTTCCCCTTCGCTGCGCGGTGCAGCCCCAGCCCCGGCGCCGGGGCGAGTCCTCTCGGACACCGAGTTGCCACAAACGCTCTCCTGCCAGTGTGAGAGGTACGCGAACATGGACGCTGTCCGCCCGCACACCGCTCAGCTTTGAGATGAGCGCAAGCCAGCTCATCCCTACACGTACATGGAAGCACATCCTCAGCTGCTCCGGTGTACAAAGCTCACTCCTTTTCCAAACTCTGTCTTTCCACCTAACGTGTATGCATAGCTCGTGCTGTTCAGACAGTTCCTACAAAGACTTCTGAGATACTTTGTATCACTGTTTATGAGCAGTCTTTCAATAAGCACTTTTCTCTGAGTTTTGTCTGCTCTACCAGTATGTCCTATTAATAATTTTTAAATTATTTTTTATTTAATGCCTACTGATGTAATAACTTGACACCCTCAGAAAGCTGAGCAAATATTCAATCTATGTGACAGACCATTTTGAAGCAGAGTGCACAACACGCCAAGGGGTGCTCTGAAGCTCTGATGGTTGTGCAACCACCAAACATCACTTTTACAAGGAGTAACTATGACCAAGTTATATACGTACCCAAGTGGGATACACACCATAAAGTCACCCCAAGACACCAAGTAACTGGCCAATGGTGGGAAAGGAAGTAAATGCTAAGTAAGCAGAATTCTCCCTCCCCAGAAGAGAAAAGCACCCCTTCCCCTCAGACCATGACACAGGACAGTCACACACGTCCATCACTGCCAGTCTATACACAGCCCATTCCCATCTTGCTTGCACTAAGGCCATTAACATCCATTCTCTCTGTAATCAGAGGGAGTGATGACACATGAGATCAGAGGTCAGATAAATAATGCAGAGGACTCTAAAAATAAACCCAAATTAGAACCCAAAAGTTCTGTAAAACATAGTAGCAGGTAGACAGAACTCCCATTGCAACAGCAACTGCATCACTGGGGTGATACAGCCCAACAGTGGGCACTGTCAGAGGGTTTCTTTCAGTTCTGTACCTCACAAAAAACACACAGAGCAATGAAACAGAAGAGAAAATGAAATTAAAAAATAAAACCACACTACCAACACAAGCTGAAACTGAAGAATGCCATATTGCACATCTCTTACTCCAGATGCAAACAGAAGCTGCACTACTGCGGTTTCTTCATTAAGGTGATATAGTGGGTATGAGCATTTGGATTTTTACTTCATACAAAAATGTAAGATTGTGTATAAATGTTCAAAGCTTACCTGTTCTTCCAACACATCATGCTAGCAGAACTACAAGGATCCCATTGTTCCCTTCAGCTGCAGGGCAAGAATCCAACCCACTCGAGGGATAAGCTGGCTGTCTCCAGGGGAAGCCACACAGACCAGTATGCTGCAGCTTCAAGAGGGACCAATCTTTTGGCTCTGCTGGCACAGAAATAGTAATCCACAGCTTCCTCATGAAAGTAAGCATTTAAGCCTGTAAAGCTTCGGCTTAGCCAACGTCAAGGAAACTTATGAAAAAAAATTAAATTAGGTCTAGCATTAGAAGACATCAGTGTATTTTCTGCCTAGGTACTGAACCTTATCAGAGTATTTGTCACAAAACCAAATGCAAGAATCAATTTCAGTTTCAAAACTTTTGTTGTTGGCATTGTGTGTCTTGGTCATAGGTATGGTGCAACCTTGGTCCATTAATATTCAGTGTTAAAACCCTTATTTCACCAAGCTTGATTCACTCATGGCACTAGATCAGTTTTAGTTTGGTGCAAATCTAGTAGAGCTCTTCTCATGTAAAATCTGAGTAACAGCAGTAGGAACTGGGATTATTATCACCAATCAATTCCTTAAAGAACACTTCTTCCAAGTAAAAGTCAGACCCGAAAGAAGAGCTTCCACAGTTTTCATATAATAAAACTTAGGATTGTAGATCCTGCCAAACCCAACTTACTGGCTGTCCGTCTGCTCTACTTTGTTTCACTGAGGAAAGTCAACACAGAAAAATGAATTTGCTGCATCACTAGACTTTGCTTTCCTTTACCTACACTTCATCCCCATTTCAGACAACAGCAGCCAGCCCCGACACAAACAAAAGCCACCTCACTTGTCCCCAGTGATGGAAAACTTCACACTTGCGAACAAACATGAGCAGGTCTGCAGGTTACTCATATAGTGGTCTGGCTATGACACCAAAGCCCCTGTAACAGTCAGAGTTTGCTCATACAGCTTAAAGCTAGATGATACAAATTACCAGAACCTTCTTCTGAAGAACTGGTTCGTGTTAGCCCCTCTTGTCCTTTTCCTTCAACAGATTACCTTAATCGTCATTTATGTTGTCAGAAAACTGGGAATCGAAATTTTGCACTGAATGCCCATGTTTCTATCAAAATAAGAGAGTTCAACTCTAACACTAACTCAGATTAATACATGTTTGTGAGAACTGCTTAGAGGAGGAAAAAAAATAAAATCACACTGCACAACTTACACTTGCATTTACCTCCCAAGACTCAGGCACGCATACTAAAATACTTCTACACTACAAATGAAAGGAATGTAGTAAAAGCTTTACACTATCAGCATTCATTCCTCAAATTGTCTTCTACACATAAAAATCTCTGTTACAGCTTTGAGAGACAAATATAAACTGATAATCAGATACAAGTAGGCTTACATGCAGGTTGGATTGAAGAAGATACTGCCAAGGGACTCCATCCTGCTGTGTAACCCACTGATTCCCATGTCTGCTGTCTCTGCCCAGTCCAGAAAACACAGGTCTCTTGCAGTTCCACAGGCACACATACATACATGTTGCTTTAATGAGCACTGAGTATTACAGTTTTCAAACAAAAGACACTTACAGTAACCTGGTACATAGATGCTTTATTTCTGACATTAACGCAGTCTGTATTGTGAGATTCTCTTACATGAAAGAAAAGTTTGTAGTACAACAAAAACTAAGATAAACAAGGCATTTGTTGCACGTTATGTCAAATCTTAGAACAAAAATATGGTGTAATATGTATTTATGTTTCATGCAAGTTTGGCTGCTGCATGTACAATTTACCTATAAACTGAAAGAAATGCAAATGCACACAACATTCAAAAAGTAATAAGATGCCTGACACACGAAAGATTAAAACCTTCCTGCTAAAGCAACAAAGTAGGAGTTAACTAAACGATCCAACCAATACCAACACAAATTATTACTACTTACCATAAATCTATGCTTAAACTTGGTATAGGTAGTTTTGATGATACCATTTCTACTTCAATATACCATCCAGATTTCAGATAGTCACTCTGTCTTAATGTCTGATTTCATTTTTTGTGAATTAAATGCTGTCTCCAGAGTTACATGTTGCTGTTAAATCCATTCTGGTAATGCACACCTAAATCTAGTATTGCCAAGAATTCCAATTGACTCCTAAATTTTGCTAGGTGAGGAGTAATCCTGGCATGATGGGCATTTTCTGATCCGTTGCTTATAATAGGATTCCCGCCCCCCCTTAAAATTTTGATGTGAGTTAAAAATTGCTAAAAATGTTTGTGCCTAATACTACCAGAGCCAATATCAAAAAGCTCATAAAAACAAGGATTGTATAAGCTTTGAGATGCTTAAAAAAAGTTTAAGAACCCATTACCTTCCTTGTGCCACTCATCACATGTTAAAATTCTCCATTAATTAATTTTTCTCTACCATCTTTGATATTAAAGTGTTAGGAACACTTTCCACACCCTGCATAGTACTGGTTGATCTCATAAAGTTAACTAGAGAACCTGACATCATGTAATTTTACATACAGTGCATATGATGCTCGCTCTTTCCATCTCTCATAGCAGCAAGCCGATTCTGCCACGATCTGTAGCAGCACACCCGGGAGTGGAGAGGAAGAGTGTTTGAATTATAAATAACTAAAACTACAGTGTACAATTCTATTTATCTGTCAGTATCTGTTGAGAGCACTCCATTATAACTTGCTCGAAATTAACTACATAAAAATCTCTACAACAAAAGCAAACCAAAACATTCCTTCAAAACCAAAAATAAAGACATAAAATAAGTGCAAATACCTAAAATAGGCAACTAAAGCAAGTGTTGTGACCTGTATACCTTTAAATAAGGACAAAGATTTTTCATAAATAAAAGAATGTTCTCTTTGCTCTTCAAACATTTAGTCAGTATATAATGGTCAAAGTTAAGTGCAGATACAATTGTTTTGAGATCCAAGGTGCCAAGTTTCGTTAAAAAAAAAAAAAAAAGATAAAATATATATATCGAAAATGCATTAGTTTTTAGTTCCTATGCAGGACAAAGTACTCCTCGGTCTCATATAAGACCCCACCATTTCTTTCTAAATATATTTAAACAAGGTACAGGAACAGTTGCTGTATAATACAGGAATACCTTGTAATTATGTTGTAGACCAACATGATTTTAGGGCTATAGTGCAATCTTTATGTAGATGTAACATACAGTATAGATTTTTACACTTCACCACTGTAATTCTTCTGCTATTTCATATATTTTAAACTTGTCCTTTTTTCATTTTAGCTGTTTTAACAGGAAACAACATTGGCCTCTAGACAACCTGCATACATATAAATATCTACATTTAAGCTTTGAAATGGAAATAAATTATAAAAACAGACTCCTTTCCAATTTACAAAATTTTCCTTGTTCCTACATACTGTACAATACATTCAACAATCATCTCATTTTGAGATTTATGAAGAAAATACTGATGCTTTACACTAAACTTAATTCACCCCCCTCTGCCTACTTCTAGTACCATTTGCAAATAAATATATTTAACACTGTAGTTAATTTCATTGTTTTGCAGCATACCAAAAAAATTAGTAGTGCAACTTTCTATCCTTCCTTTGTACTCCTTTCCATTGTGTTTCTTTATATACTAGAAAAATGCTACATAAGCAAAAGCACATTCAGTCATGTATGTTGCTCGTTTGGAAACCAGTAACAACCTATAAACCTACTCTATATTGAAAATGCTCTAACAGTTTAAAAAAGCAATGCAAGTCAAAAGAATAAATATGAAAAATAGACCTAAAAACTGTATGTTGTCAGTACTGCAATGTATTTTACCCTTCTTTATATTATAGGGAGTTACTCTTTTAGTATTTAAAAAATTCACTGCAGAACTGTTTGCGGTATCCCTTCGTAAAGAATGCAAGAGCTTCATGTCTGTTCTTTGTCAGTCAAAAGAAGAAAGGAAGCTTTAAGGTAGCTTTAAGGTTTCCCTTGGCAGACTCTCTTGAAGTAAAGACTTAACTCCCAAGTATCGCACGGGAATGGCCTTCAACATTGTTTCAGTTTCAATGGAAAGAGATGGTTGTCAGCGGCAGTGACCATCACAGTATCAGAGACCTTGAATTGCTGTTGGTAGCTGTGTAAGTGCTCAGATACCTTCTTGCTTGCTCAGTCATGATAAGCTGGTCTTCTGTTTTTCCATAAACAACTGCCTCCCAGTCACAATTTGGCTGCATAAAATAAAATTCTGTTAAAAAGGTTCTTTTAACAAACTAAAATACTTCAGCAATTCTCATACAATGTTTCAGAGTAATAATAAGTTATTAAAGTCTAGCAATAGTGTATTTTACTGAGAAGGATCCAGTTCTATAGTACAATACCTAAAACCTGTGACAAAGCTCCCTCTCCACCCCTTAATCCAGCTCCCAAGCAGTGTATCTGGGTTATGCCTCAAGTTCTAACACACAAAATGAAAAACACTCTTCAATAGTCTAACTAGTTCAAAATTAATACATAAAAGGGAAGCTAATTAAGTTCCTTTCTCTTTGAATATTGTCCTCTTTAAATGTGCTAAGTTCAACAGGCAGAAAAACACACTACTGACAGCTGTCCGGAGACACCAAGAAAGGTAAAATAATTTGTTTGAAAAACAAGATCATGAAGAACTTCACTGAACTAAGTGGCAGCTGTGGAAGAACGGTGAGATTTTTGGGGAATATGTAGGAAATGGCAAAGAAATTAGGAATAAAAATGATGAATGGAAGAATAATTAAGCTACTAGTCCTGCTTTTTCTATGAAGCAAAGTCTACACCTTCACATGATGTACTGAATCTCGAGCTGATTCATTTCAGCTCCAAATTGGACCTGACATGGGCCGATTGTAGCATGATGAAGACTGCAAGATCCCCTCCCTCCTACATCGAGCTAGAAACTGATCCAAAGGATCAGTTCCACATATAGATTCACAAAGAAAATTAGCTGTTTTGAGTTTCTCTGTAAATTTAGCAGAACTTGATTCATGAAAGGGACTTCAGGTTAGAGAGGCCACAAAACTGAGAGATAATTTCTCTGGGCAAAGAGAAAAAAGAAAAAAGATGGTAAAATGAAAATATTTATGGGTATACTATGACTCAACTCCCCTTCTAAGTATTCTAAAGACCATATTTCTGGGCCAGACAGATATATTCACCTTTGCTGCAATTCACAGCAAAATAAATTTTTCTTTTTTTTTTTTTTAAATTTAATATCACAATTAAATTAACTTTGTTCTTCCTTCTCATAAGAAAAGATCAGAAAGTAATAGTCTTGTCTCTGTACTTAAAAACATCACTGTTAAAACAATTAAGTAGAATATGGAAGATCAGGCTCCAGGTGTCCTGTCTTTTTTTTTATTATTATTTTTTCATTAATACAGAGCTGTAGATATTCTAAGAAGACAAAAAACCTATACGTTAACTCCCTGTGGGACAAACTGGAATTGGTACAAAGTAGGTCAAAGAATCTCTTCTTAAAGCTGGTGGTCAGGACACACACGGAGGGAAACTAGGTTCCCTGGTTTTACCAGTATGGAAAATACATGGATGTACAAGAACAGGCCCGTTAGAAGAACAGTTACCAAACAGAACCTGTGGATGAACTCTGCTTAATTAATCCCACTGGGCTTATTATGAAGAGTATGCACCAGAGAAATTTGAGAAACTAAAGTCCTAAAGAAGTTTCGTTTGCACCAGGCCAAGTCTTCTAACTCCTAGTCTTGGGCACCCAGACCTGTTTTGTATGTCTTCCCTACCCTGTTTCTTTTCCCCCACATCTAATTCTTAGTGAAACATCAGTTTGTTTCACTGAAATGAAGTGTGAAACATCAGGGTTGTATTTAAAGAACTTAGCTATGAATAAACACTTTGCAGACAGACGACCAACTTACAAGAAACAAGGATCATGGAAACACAGACTGAAACTGGATCACTGATTTCAACAATTCTAGACATTAGTGCAAGACAGAAACAAAACAACACAAAATTTCTTTGTTAACCCACTAACAGAACTAACAGAATTCTTTGCATCCAGACCTGAAGAGCTTTCTCCATTTTGACATTTTTTGTAGCACATGCATTCAGTTTCTTCTTAATTACTGCATTTGCTTTGTTTGCTGGATTTGTATCCTGTTTTTCTGATGTCAGGTTACATCTGTTGTCCTGTATTTCCAACAATGGTGTCATTAATAAAGATGTGGTATATGCATTTTTTGACTATTGACAAAAAAGAGGGTAGGGAACAGGAATAATAATTAGTAATTAATACAAAAAGACTTCAACTGCTGTGTTCAGAGAAGCCAAAATGTAAACAAAGCAAATACTATCAGAAAGACCCTAGGAAAGAATCTGAAAAAAAAATGTAATGAGCCATATATGAAGAACTAGCCTGGTCCATACTGGAATCCACAGTCAGTACTAAGCATAGTACAACAAGCAGCTGCTAGCACAGTTTAGGTATCACTGAGTAGACAGTTTCTTTACTCTAAAGCCACGCTACTGTGATAACATTTTGTTAAGAACAAGATTTGATAAAATGGTAATTTAAACAGAACAGTTTTAAAGAAAAAAAGCATGTAATTCACTTCTAGGACAACCCTTGCGAAAGTAAGGACAAGGAGACTAGAGTCAAAAAAGTAAGATCACATCAGTTTCAGGGGGAGGAACTGCTTTAAGAACGGAAATAAGCACTGGATGGATCATTCCAGAAGAATTTTATATATTGGTAATGTCTATGGAAATAAAAAGAAATTAATCCAGCTTCAGTATAAAAAAGTGGAAGACAGATATATGTCAATTTTAAAGACCAAAAATTAGATGACAGTAACAGTGGCATAAGTAGTTGCTTTCTTACAAAAACCCCCCATTAAAATGCATTAAACCACCTTTAAATATTTATTCTACCTCAGACCTTACTCCTAAATTATCATCACATAGACACACGATTTCTGCTTAAGGATTGGTATATTCTTCATTTTTAAATAAGATACTACCACTATCTCTCTTGCTAGAAGTGAATGTTCCTGTTACACCAGCATTCCTCATGAAAATGAAGGAAAACCAACTTTTGCCCCAGTCCCCTGCCTTTAACAGACCACAAAATCACGGTGTATCTTAATAACCTGGACATCAGCGATACACAATATCCCGTGTCATAACAAGACATTACTAAGAGAACTAAGGCATTTGGGTTATGACTGGAACGGCTGCAGCACCGCTGCTCCTCACAAGAGATGTTCTTGGGGAAGCTGGCAATTCCCACTAGGTGGCAGAGCACCCAACACCCAACAGGCAGATCCCAAGCCTGGCACAGCGTCTAAGAGACACTTTAGAAGGGAATTTAGAGAACCAGCTAGAAAGGAGTACGACTTAAGCACCTCACACAGTCTTTAAAAAAAGACCTTGGCTCCTACATCCTGAATATAGCCTTAAACCTAATCAAGAAGCACAGACATTTACTCTTTAAGAACTGAACATATATGTGCATTAAGAACTCATTGGAACAAAATTTTCCTACAAGACTAAAGAATAAGCTATTCAATTATTCAACTGAAAAAACACTGAGCTGCTTTTTAAAGGAAAGAGGGACCAAAAAAGCCCTATATCTGATTTCTTCATGTCTTGGTTATTGAGGCAGAAGTATTCAAATTCCTTTAGGCAGAGGGAGCACACAAACTTCATCTTTTACATGCTTGATATTTCTTAAAGTATTCCCCTACTATGTGAAGCAGGAAAAATATGCTGCCTAATATGCAATTATGTATTTTCAGAACACATCTGCCAGACTGTCAAGCATGCACAGCAGAGGAGCAAATGTCATCTTTCTGGTATATTACAGAGAGCTTCAGCACGCTGTGTATGTTAAAGTTTATAGGTAACCAGCATGGAAACAGCTTTGCTACAAACCTGTAAAGCATTCATATTATTTTACCCACTCTGAAGGACTGAAAAGAAAAATTCATATGTGAATTCAAGCCCAATGCTCACTTATTTCTTAAGTACTTAAAACAGTATTTCAAACTGAAGGTATTTTTCACTTTCTAGATTTATTAATCTAGCAGCTTCAATCCAAAAATTTATTTTAGTTTACAGAACAAAAGATACACAGTTCCATATTAATATTGCTGCCAGTGATGCTCTTCAGTTAGTTTAGTTTAGTTTAATTCTTATCAGCACATCTAAACTATTCTCTTCTGTCAAGCGCTGGGCCCCAACCTCTTCTTTTTCCTGTGAATCTAGGACCAGTGATTTCCTGACTTTTTTAGAAAAGTTGTGCTGAAATAAACATTTTGCAGAGAAAAATTGTAAGATAATATTTAAAAGCAGTTTTTCCCTAATTGAAATTACTATTGTCATATTACCTCCTGCTTGCAGTTTTTATACAAAGTGTCATCTTCCTCCTTGGGAAATATATCTGTTCCAGTTTCCTCTTTCAAAACTTCCCTAATGTCTTCCTCCGAGAAGGCAAGTGGTTGTGACTAAATGTTAATTAAAATTGAAGAAAATACAGGAAGTCTATTAGTTGCCAGTTCTTACCACATTCTACTTTCAGCTAATGTAGGCCAGAAAAGAGATCTTGCAAAACATAGCAAGAAAGGACCTAAGCTACTGTAGTTAAAAACCACAGGGCTACATTTCAAAGCTATGAAGACTTTTTTAAAGTTCATTTTACTGCACATTATTTCTACCCAGATAAAACATATACATGCACACAGTGGCTGCAAAATGCAAGGTAGCATTGAAGAAGACAAACTACTTGTTTGTGCTTATTAGTAATGGTTATCTACTGATAAAAGGGATAAAAATAATTTATATATACTAAATACCTACATAAACACATATATGTATTATACATGCACAAAAACATACTAAAAAACTGTGGTAGAAATGTAGAACTGTTATTGTGAAAAGAATTTACACCAATTTTAACACAAATCTTTGAATAAGACATTGATAGTCCTAAGTACAGTACAGAATTTCACAGAAGCCATACAGATGGCTCCTTTGTGTACCAACAGGAGAAGAATTCCCTTAAGCCCTCAAAATTTGATTTTGAACAGGAGGTTAATAGTGGACAGAAACAGGAATGCCAAACCACTCCATTTGCATAGTGAGGGACTGTGAATCTATAGGGTAACACAGATGGTGCCAAGCCCTGTGGCAAAGTCTGAGCTACGTTCTGTGTTTGCAGAAAAGAAGTAGTCAATATATATTGGCTGGAATTTTTTCAGAACTTGAAAAGCATATGTCTACTGAATTCCAAAAGTTATTATGCATTAACATACCTTAGCTAGGCTAAGAAGAGAACAAAAATTGAATTCATTTGGAACAAACTAACAAAAAAAGGTAACATTATCCATAGTCAACAAAACCAAAAAAAAAAGTCTGTGACAGCCAGAAGAATCAGAGGATCATGAACTGATATACTAAAATTTTGGGATTTAGGATGAAGAAAACTGCTAACATCACACAAGATTATCACGCTGTGGGGTAAACACCTAGTTTCAGTCCTAGTGCTGTAGGAGAACCAAAACCAAAGGACAACTCAGCTCTTACATAGTCCAGAGGATTCAAAGATAATGCAGTTTTTCAAGTGAAATGTGAAAGTTGTTTAAATAATGAGGTCAGTCACACTCATCTACAGCAGCTTGCTCTTACAAGGTTACCCAGCTGGAGAACCCACACCCATTCATTCTCTGACTTACAATTTTTCTTTTGAAAAAACAGAATCCTAAAGTATTAAAATTAAAATCTCAGGCAATTATGTAATCACCCTTTAAGAGACACAGTGTTAGCAAGGCTAGGCAAATTTAAAACTACTCACAAACATGAAACTGATGCATTTAAGATTACCGTGGATCAAATGATTATATGTACCAAATTACTATTCAAGAAGATAATGCCTCCATACTACACAAGTCTAACAACCAAATCCGAAGCGTTTTTGAATCATGTTCTAGTTGTTCTCCAGGATAAGAAAATGCTTTCTAAGATCACACGGAGGCTTACAATACCTCAAAACCAAGAGCACATTTAGACTTCAACAAGGAAGAAAAGAAACAATATCATCACATACCATAAGTCTGAGGGGACCATACTTTTTTTCCTGAGCAGCCAAAGCATTTTTAAAAGGAGTTGGTGTTCTTGGTGTTGAACCCAAAAGAGATCTTCTCATTGTGGGAGTTCTGAAACTATTCAAGCATAGAAAAGCATTCATATGCACATTTTAATATTTTAATATTTTATCATTAGCAACGTAATTAAACAAATCTAAGAAACATTTAAAAATACTTTAATTTACACAACAGATATCACCACCACAAATCTGAAAGTCTCGAGATCACTAGAGCATTACCCCATATGTATTAAACTTTAATTTAGTAACACCACCGGATGTTTAACGTAATAAACCTACCCCACATTTTCCTTTTGATCTTGTGGTGTCATTTCCTTGTGTAGAGGAGTCGTAATAAGGACTTTCTGCCCACAGATTGGAGTCGATGTAAATGCAGGATTTTCAAAGTTAAATTGTTCATTTCCAGAGCAAGTGTTGAAAAACTAAGCAAAAGAGGGGAAAAATAAAAAAAAAAGCAACCTTACAGGACAAAATTTCACCATTGTGCTGAACAGCAAAAACCCCCAAATTATATACACATACCTGAAAGACTTTTACCGACAAACCCCAATACTCTATTCTTGACTTGCACTTATTGCTGAAACCTCGATTTTCTTCTTAAAATCCCTACTACTTCATTAGGTCACAGAGACAAAAGGTCTCTATCAACAATTATTTGCATGAGAAAGTGTGAGCTGAGACACAGGTTGTCACCTCTGCTGCCACCCCCCCCATCAGTCTTCAAAACAGAGGTTGTTAAATGATTTATTTTTAAGATATTTACCCTTATGCAGATGCTTTAAGAAGTTATTTTGACATATTTATTTAGGCTACAATGTACTACTAGGGAAGAAACTACTTATAAATTATAACCCACCCACTACAGTCTTCATGTTTAGCCATATTTAAAGATGCACTCACCTGTGATGGAGAAAATGGTAGTGTTTTTACTGGCGTCCGCTTTAGTGCAACATTGACGGCATCGTTACACAAGCCATCGTTCAGATCAGTCACCGGGGACTGCCCAACACGCAACCTCTTCTTCTTTCTCAGGATAGCAGGTGGATTGCTGAACTTAGTTAAGTTTGAGGTTGTTGAAAAAACTGTTTCCTCATCCCCACTGATGCTGCTGTGGTTTTTGCCATCAAGCATAACGCCGACATTATACTGGCACTCAGCAGCCCCTTCGCTGTGTTGAAGCCGCATTAGTTTTACTGGAGCTGGCTTGACTGGGGATACAACAGCCTCGGAAAGCTCAAAACAGGTATCACTCCACGCTACCGGATCCTAGGAGGCAAGACGCAAAACACGAGCAGGCTTATCCAAGATTACTTCACAATGTCCAAGACAATCTATCAGCCCTCTACCTCCACAGGCCATATACTGAATTATTCTCCCTGTGTCTTTCATACAATCATAAAATATTGAACATTTTAAAACACAATTCTTTTAAAACAGGCAATAAATCACTTGATAACATGGGAATTATAGACAAATACAAAATAAGGTAATTTAAGAGTATTTTACACGCATTGTGTAAGCTGACGTTCCTAATTAAACACTTCTTTTCAGCAACAAATACAAACTTACAATTTCCATAAGGTCTAGTGTCTCTGCAAATTCTGGGATGGTTTGTAGAGGTGTTAACATTCTATTTGCTTCTACACCCAAATACTTAGGTGGTGAATTCTGCTGAACAGGTGTGATGCGGGTCTCGTCCATGCTGTAGAAATCACTTGTTTGTTCTTCAAGGCTACTTAGTGTATTAGGCATACAATCCTCCATGATAAAATTTCCAGACCAACAAGACAAGCTTCCAGCTTGCTAAAAAGTTATGAAGAAACATGTTAATCTTATTCAACTTAGAGGTTGAAAAGAGTCAATTACTTGACTGCAGGGTAGAAAAAAAAAGTAGTGTGTGGAAAGACTAAGCATAACTATTAATTTTGGCATTTTCAAATACCAATTATCTGTTTCAATTAATGCAGTTAGTCTTCTCTTCACATTAACATACTCAACATTCGCGAATTGCTTAATATTTTTATCTTACCTCATATTCATATCTTATACACACTCATAACTTAGGTAATTATGGGCTGTATTGGAAGCCATCTCTGATGCAAGTTTCCTGCGTACCTGAACACCAGTATATTAAGAAGTCATCTTCAATACAGAACACAGGTAAATTTTAAGATTAGAAAATGTTTCTAGAGTGTGAAATACTACTTGCTTGATCTGGGGTTTTTTAATGCAGATTTTGCATTAATAGTTTAGTAAACTTCTAAAAGGTTATCCCATTTCAGTAGACTGCTTAGTACCCAAGAAACAAATTTTAATTTTCACTGGAAATCTAGAAGCAAACCAGATTCTACTTGGTAAGTAGAACACCACACTGTTTCAAAAGAATGCCAGGAATAACTCCACCACATAAAATCTCAAGTTCTCCTGTATTCTAAACTAGTGATCAACAAGGGTGGGTTAGTTAGGTGTCTGATACGCACAGCTTTCTGAGGAAATCAGTGACTGTCATCTGCGCGTTACCCTAATTCCACAGAATTAAGGAAATTCCACTGAATTTACACACAAATTGTGTGTAGTGCATATTTATTTACTGTTCATCATGTCCAAATGTGGATATTAAGTATTCGCACGGAAGTTTGTGTAAAATATAATCTACAGGACATTTCAAAATCAAATGGGGCAAAACCTATGTACTTTTCACCTTTCTCTACTGAGCAGATGATCAACATTACTGATCTATAAAACTGAATGGCAGTGATATCAAATGTGTTACCTCTTGAAGAGGATTAAAATACTGGGTCTTAGGAACTGCTGAATTGCTGGTCATATTTCTGCTGTCTTCACTGCTTAGAAAACTGCACTAAAAATAAGTTGTCTCAGTTCTGATACATGGATTTTTGTTTTACAATGCAACAGCCATAGGTTTGATTTAGACGGTCAGGTGAAAAAAACACCACACTAAAGCAAACAACCATTACTGAATTTCTGAGGATTAACCTCAGTAATGCATATTCAAATATTTAGAGAAATTTACAGTCCTTACAGAAGACATTTGTTTTCTTCTGATTTCACTCTCTGCTGACATAAGTAGTAATTCAAGTTCCTTTATTTTCTTTTCTTTATCAGGATCATCATCAATAAATGGCTGCTGAAAAATTTAAGAAAGAAGCCATTACTATTTTTCACTTCCACCACCCCTTCACAGTAAAGATTCTGTATTATAACACAGCTGTATTTTTAACAGGAATACACACGTAGAGGGAACAGAACTGTTCAGGTTGTATCATTTTTTATAGTACAGAAGTCACTCACAAGCAAAACAACTCCAATTACCAGGAGATGGACCTGATGTTAAAGTGGTGTGTAAAGTGGTATTTTAACTGGATTCTAATATGGCCTGTAAGTTGTCAGTGTGCTAAAATACTTTCTAAACTAAAGTCACTACATTCTATCTTTAATAGAACCAAGCTTTGGCACACTGGTTTACGTGCTCGTGTTTTCACATGCCTTCTAAAATTTTCTACTATTTATCCTCACTAAGTGTGCAAGAAAGTGTTTTGAATCAGCATTTGCTGACACAGTATCTACACAAGCAATCCCACCACTACTATCAGAAAAGAAGATTAACAAATTGGTTTTGATTGGTTTGTTTGTTCTTAACCTCCTTAACACTTTCCATTACTGCTATAAATATAGGTGAGGATGTATGCTATCCCCAGTTTAGACAGTACTTCAAGGAGCAGAAAGTATATTACACTTTTCTGTGTAGGGCAATCCAGAGTGTCAAAAGCCATATGAGGCCTGTATTCTTATACCAAATCAGGAAAGAAAATGCAACATGAAACAGATGATCTGCACGGGGAAACTTCAGGTTAGGTAGAACGTTCTACAGAACTCCTCTATCTAACACAAACACAACGTGTACTATTCCCTGTGTCCAAATACTTTTTTTACTAATTCCAAATTCACAAAAATTCTTCCAAGGAGTCATATTAGAAACCAAGATCTACATTCATTCTGCACCACATGAGGAATTTCAGATATATTCCAAGTGAATCCAAAGAAGCAAAAGAAAATAATATATCCAATTTCTTTTTGTTTTAAAGTTTCTTAATTCTTCAGCATTTAGAATGCTGCAAAAGAGCATCTTCAACTGATTGAAAGATGCTTATCAATGAGAAAGAAATAAAACCTAATGAGAACAAAAAAGCACAGCCAGAAGTGTAAGTCATAGTAAGCTGAGTTTTTCAGATAGGGTTATATTTATTACATATATGTAAATAGTAAAGTCTTGTCTTTAAATCTCTCATAAGCTAGGTAATACTAATATAGGTCACAATTTAGCCTCAAGATTTAACAAGCAGACTATGTTTTAAGCCATATTTCTGTCAAAAATAAGCGTAAACCTTGTGTTTCTGGGATATATAAAGAGAGTTTCATTTTTCCTACCTAAAACTACCAACTACACCAGCAAACTTACTTACAGAGGAACCTATATAAATTTAGGTGAATGACAAACTAACAGACATTCTGAAGATACACATCTATTCATTTTACTGTATAATATGCAGTAAACTCTCTTTAATTTATGAAGGCTGTTAACAATTTACCTGAACTATGTTGGAAGAAGATGGAGCATGTTCTAGACAGCTGCCTTCTGGTGAGGCATACTGATATGCTGGAATCTAAAAACACATAAAACATTTTACAAACCCCCAACAAAAGGAGGCTATAAAATTATCTCTAGTTTATTATATGTAAACTATGGTTTACAAATCCTAAGTTGCCATAAAAATCACAAAAATACTCAACAGATCTTCAGTCTTTTAGATTTGTTTCTCGTTTCAAATCAAATCAATTATTTGAAACTGGGAAATACTTATTATTCTAAATTTTGAACTTACATGTGTCTGAACAGGTACATAAAATTGATTCTGAGTGTGCAAGTGTTCCATAGTCAGACAAGGTTGGGGCTGAAGTTCAGCAGAACTAGCACTTTCAGACTTTATAACACTTTGCAAATATCCTTCCTGTTCCACCTTTCTTCGCATTGTTGAATTCCAGTGATTTTTAATTGAATTATCAGTCCTAAAATGAAAGTATAAAACAGTGACTGGTTTCCATAGCTCAAATTTTAATATATGACACAATTTACAGAGTTTGTAGAGTAGGTTAATCTGAAGCAATAAATCCAGAAAGCTCCAGCATCTTAGACTGAAAGTTCTATCATCAGTGGAGTTTGGCATAATGACTAGAAAGCTACCCTTTTTAAAAACTTCTTCTACTAAACTTCAAGTGTGCCGGAAATTAAAACTAAATTCAGTTCAACTCTCCTACAGAGGGTTTTTAAGTGATCAGGAGGAATTTGAAGATACTTCCAAAGCGTTAGAGGTCTTTCTAAGGGTTCTGACTGTAATCATGATGGGGAACCTTTTTCCTTAGATACTAGGAATAATGTAGTGAACACATGGTTATTTACCCCTCTGCTATAAATTTGCAGTACGTGTAGCTAAGACAATCACCCCACTGTCCCACAGCATAATAAAGGCACTCTGGCTGGTGTTTGCCACTGGAAGACATCTCTTCTAAAATTGACAGTCTGCAACCCCCACTCTGCGTTTTATGTGCAGTTTTGTGGAAGAACATCCTACTACTTCTTCATGTCCTTGATCATGGATAGGATAAAACAGGCATGGCATTTTGACAAGCATGCTGAAATCACTTTAACACTAAACAAACATTAAGGCAAGAGTAGACTATAACTGCATTACTGTCTAAAATACTAGCATTATTATTCCTAGCCTTAGGTAGAGGTACACAAAAACAAAATTGGTTAAAGCCCCATTCTTCATTTATGGTCAACTCCAGGAAGTATTCCCCTTTTTCATCCCACTGGTGTTGGACTCTACAAATCTTATAGGTCTATGATCTTTAGCACTCTTTAGCTAAGTCTCAGATTTATTGACAACAAACAAGCTAAATAGGAATTCTTCAGTCAAACTCATCTTTCCTCTTCAAAATTCTATTTAGATGCAACCTTCTCATTCCTCCAAAGGATATACTGTGAGCCATGGACTGTGCACTTAATCAAAACACAAAATTTTTAAGCACATATCTCTCATTATGCCAAGATAACAAATGCTGACATTCCTTAGGCACAGTTAGACAGTCACCTCTTGAACACGCAAACTGAATTCAGAAAGGGACACCTTAACACTGAATTTCAATTAACAGCACAAGGTAAAAGAATTATCTCATTAAACTCTTCACACACTAAAATTTTATTTTCCACAACCATAGAAATTGGAAGTCAAACTTGAAAGAAATATAAGGCAAACAATGCACACATATGATTCATTCTTAACTTAGAGACTTCACGATAACCAACTAACTTTGCAATGCATGACTCCTAAGCCTGGACTTCTGAAGGTTACTAAGATGTTCTTTTACGAGTGTCCAGTTCAACAAGTGCTACACAAAAAAAAAAAAATTGGATCTTAAAACCAGGAACGTACCCTCACACATATTAATGAAGGCACTTTGATATCAAGTTAGATAAAAAAATCATTCTTCTACTACTACTTGCAGTTAATTCAGTTCAACTCTATTACTGAGGGTTTTTAAGTGATCAGGAGGAATTTGAAGATACCTCCAAAGCATTAGAGGTCTTTCTATGGGTCTTATGTCTTTTTAAGAATACATAACAAATGCAAAAGATTTTTAGCATCTATCAAGGTAAATATGTTAATAATATGATAATATAATAATATGTGATGTAACTTTCCACAGATGCTCCCTGACTAACAAGTTAAGATTTGAAAGGGTACTGAGATGACCACTTTTCATATTTCAACATTTAACACAAATAGAGTTGAAAAGCACCTTCCAGGAAGAAGTTTTGCTATTTCAGCCCATCGATTTCCCAAACGCTTGTGAGCTTCATAGATTATTCTGTCCTCTTCTTCTGTCCACGAAGACTTTTTTACCTCAGGATTGAGATGGTTATGCCATCTTTCTCTGCACTGCTTGCCTATTCTTCCTTTCAGGTGTTTTGCAATTAGAGACCAGCGCTTTGGACCATACTTCTGAACTAATTCAATAACCTGGAATACAGATGAAAGCACATTTTAATTTCAAAACCTAATTTACCTAATCAAAGGCTGAGAACACTGATAAATTCACATTTTAAAATAGCATTATAAGAGTCAACTGATATTAGGCCTAAGGAGGCAGACAGTGACTTGGGGGTTTAAAAATTACTTTTCAAGAAATCAAAAAATTACTAACTCCAAATTTTCTGTGTTTAGAATATAAGTGTATATTGATGAAAACATTCATTTGGAAGTTTCCTTTCTGTCACCCACTGCATAAGCTGACATAAGAAAAGGCGAAAAAAGAAACTGGTAAAGATATTTCATTTGACTATTTTCAACAACATGCATATGAGGAAAAACCCACACCTCTACACCTAGAAATGGAATGGAGGTTGGGAGTTTTTACAAATTAGAAGCTTTTTCTTAAAAAACTAATGAGAACTGTAAAAAAAATAGATTAGAAGACCATACTTATAAATTGACAAATAGTAATTTAAAACATCTTAGAACAGTTTTAAACAGTAGGAACAAGAAACATATTTGAAATACCACATGAAAGCTGTATTTGCACCTCCCTACCAGGCAGTCCAGGTTTTGCAGGCAAAAGGCTGCAATACAGATTAACAAGAGTGGGGTAAAAAAGGAGCCTAAAATATTGATAGCTTCTTCACAGAAAGAAATGGTTTCCCAGAACATTCTGAGCTGGAAAGAACCCAGAAGGATCATCAAGTCCAATGGCCCATACAGGGATCAAACTCACAACCTTGGCATTATTAGCACCATGCTCTAACCAAATGAGCTGATCTCAGGGTTGTAACAGTAGATTATGAAATAATTTCCCTTATTCCCAATCCCTTCATGTCTGGTGGGTTTGAGGAACAAAAGATGTAAACGAGACCTTTGATCTTTAGAGCTACAAAGAGATCCCCCCTACTTGGTAAGATAGAGTAATTCAGCCAGCACTCTCACTAATGGGAAATGAAATTCTTGAGCAGACCTGACATTCCACCTACTTAAGAGAGAACTTTTTTCTTCTTATACGTCATAACATAATGTAAGTATCCATGTCACAAGATGTATCAGACATCAGCTATATGGGAATGAAACTTAAGAAAAAGTACACATTCTTAGCAGCCATATGACAATTTTATTAAAGAGCAGAGTATCAATTAGTTTTTGTTACCCTCTGATCTTCTTCTTTAGTCCAGGGACCTTTAATCAATTCTGGGTTTAGTACCTTCTGCCATCGATGCTGGCACTGAAAATCTGAACGATTCTGAAACAGTTTTAGAAGACCAGTGTAGCTGTTAAACTCTTGAATACATAAAGCTATAAATACATTCTAGCATGAATTATTATCTTATTTCAAATTAAAAGACTTATTTAGAACTTTGTTCTAAGTATAATAGTTAAATTCTCCCTTATTATTTCTTATTCCATTTGCTTATAAAAACTCTTCTCTGGGAAAAAACCAACCTTGCATGAAGCTCTAATCTAATTACTTCAATGTACTAACTTGATAATCAAATTCAGAACTTACTCTTCTTTAAAGAAAAATGTGTATTTATTTTTGTCCTCATTACTCCACACTTTCTCTAAACTTTGTGGTTGATCTATTTTTGACATTATCTATAACTTAAATAAGGTGAGAAATTTCTTACGGAAATACTTTTTCTTTCAAATAAAAGAATACATTTTTTGCTAAATCCCAAATGAATGTACTCTCAGCTCTTTACTAGAGTGTTAAGGAAAACAGATTTATATCAAATTTAGTTAACACATACTAATTAAACAACATTGCTTTTGCTTGTCAGGACAGATGGTGCTTTTCTGTAGCTTCACTAAGGATCTTTCGAAATATTGTTCCCAGTTATGAAAGAGAAGTAACTTTCACTTAGCCTGCTAAAAACTATCTATATGAAAGGGTTGGTCCAATGTTTAGAAATATACAGGTGAGAGCCTGATCCAGGACAGCATACTTTTTTAACACTGGGACATAACTATTTACTTGCTTCAGTGCAAGCTGTTGGATAGCAAATACCAGTTGCAAGGTTTTGCTGGTCTTGTCTACCAAGTAAAGGTGTTACCATGCTAAGATGAAGTTAACAAAGCAGCAGTCTGCTGGACCAGAAAAAATACCCAGAACACTAACACCTGAAATTACACTGTTCACAGTACCTTCAAGCTAATCACAAGTAGTAACTCTATGATTAAAAGCGTACTACAATTTTTTACAAAACATCATCATTTCCTGTTGAAGACAAGCCGTAAAAGACAGACTCAATACAGAATAGCTGTTACCATTTTGACGAAAGAAAAACATTTTAAATTGTGGCCTTTTAGTGCTTTTATCTTCCAGACATTTCTGAAATCATAATATGATTCGGAGAAAAGGGCAAAACAAATGATGGGATGAAACAATATAATCGTTTCAGTCTGCCCTAGCCACAAAAAAACTGAAAGCAATTACAAGCTACACTCCCACTCTTGAGAGCCACCTTGAAGCCATCTTCACTTTTTTGGGGCAGAATGGAAGGAAGGTTTTCTTGTGCCCAGTCCAGCAACGAAATGAGGGTTTGAAAACACAGCAGTTTGAGGGCCTTTACAATTCAAGATACCCTTGGTTTTCCTAGCAAAAGATCATCAGTAACAAGGTAAGAGTGAATTATGCCAGCCTCTATTATCTGGCTGTTGCAATAGGCCACCTAAAGAGGCTGTGCAGCCTCCATCCATGGAGATATTCAAACCCAAACAGACACTGTCCTGGGCAGCCTGCTCCAGCTCACCTTGCTTGGGCAGGGGCCATGAACCAGATGACTTGGATAAATTCCTTCCAACATCAATGACTCTGCAGGAGGCAATCTGACCATGCAAGTTTCCTATGATAACTGGGGAATGTTCTTTCAACCTCACTGGGGCCCAGCTGAACAACAGTTTTTTGTCTCCAGAAAAATTATTTTGTTTTCCGCTGGAGAACTTTTTACTAAACTGTTTGATCTGTTAAATGCAAATCCATACTACACCTGCATATCAGTATCACCAAATGTATTTTCCAACAGCTTAATAAAAAAGCTTTTTCATTCTCCTCTGCCATTCACTTATTTCACTGATTTTTATAAGGGAATAATGTACATGTGAGGAATATGGATTTGCTTATGCATGACTTTCTAAATTTAGAAGCTTTGAGTTTATTCCCTGATATCTATATTTTGCCACTTGGAAAAAAAATCAGAAGCATCACAGTTGCACAAAAATATGATGAGAACAGTGCAAAGTTATAGTGGTTCAGCATTTAGAATTCAAGTCTTTTTTTACCTTACAATGGAATTTCATACAACCACATCATCCCACACAATATTGTAAAAACCTCAAAGGTAGGAGGAGGTGTTATTTTTTGATTTCTAATATTTCAATATTCAATACCACTTCTAGGAAGTGATTTCAGTATTAGATTCTACTATGTTTTTACAGCAGGTATTTTATAACATTTGTTCAGAAGAGAAACAAACACCATCAATTCTAGTTGTAGGTGCTTTCTACCATTACCTCAGGGAAGCAATCACCATTGTAAAAAAAAAAAAAAAAATCAAACCCAAACAAACAAAAAAACCCCAACAAACACACACAAATAAACAAGCACGTGCGCCCCCTTGCCTATGGTGTTTAAGAAATTCATCCTGCTCCTTTCAAGCAATCTTTCAAATGCAACCCACTCTCCTAACTGCTTCAGAAGGAACCTGTGAACTGTGGATATAGCCACCATGAGTAATGGAACCAGTAAGATACAGGAATATATTCCTTAATGAAAACAAATAGCAAGTGTGAACAGAAGGCATATTTGATCATTTCAGACTGTCACTGAAGACAGAGCCAATAAGGTTCTTCAAGGTCTGAGCTAGATCTCAAGTCTATTTTAGAAGCATCCTCTAAAATAGTTTTTATCGTTATGTGCTTCTACTTCACCTCATTTCCAAACTAGACATATGACCAAAGTAAATAAACATTAAGAGAACTTAACTGAAACAGAGATTCAACTTACTTGTAGATGACTAGCAATGAAAGCCCAATCATCTGTACCATTTTGTTCCACCAGCTTCTTTAGCCTTTCATCCTGTTAAGACATAACCTCAGCCGATAAATTTTACATGCTACCCCAATACAATACTAAATAATAACATATTTCATGAGCTGAGAAGATTAGGTAGGGATCAGACTAAAGCAAAAAAAAAAAAAAGTATTACCTCCTCACGGGTCCATTTCACCTTGCTACATATCTTCTTCAAACCTTTTTGCTGTGGTACTTCATAGTCATGATCCATATATTGAAAGTCATCGTCTTCCTCACTGCAAAGTACAACAGAAGAGTGAAGAAGATCAAAAGAGTTTAAAATACCTCTCAATAACCTTTTTTTTCTAATTACTTGTACCTTTCTTCCAATCTGTACATATTGTTCTAAAATGACATATGGGATTTGCATGATCACAAGGTCTGCCTCTGGAAGTTCATCATGTCAAAGTACAGAATTAATTTTAATTTCAAGGCCACACACTGGACAGATAACTCATTCCAAGCCAAGGCTTAAATTTGAAGTAAAAACTACTTTTTAAGATTCATGTATCTGTAACACATTTTTTCATCTTTATTTTACATGAATGGGCTTATAGAATCATTTGTTAGGCTGCAAAATACATTCACAATCCACCTGCATGACTGAAACAACAAACACAACAAGAATGTCAAATAAGTAAACGCCAACTTGAGATTTTAAATGGACTCCTGACTTGACTAAAAGCGTTGCCTCAGTGTTACAGGAATTAGATACAAATCTTTGAAGACAGATACGTTCCAAAAGAAATAACTTCGACATCAGTGCCGAGCCTCAAAGTGCAGACCCAGAGGGGCAGGCAGCCAGGCACCTCTGCCACTCCACGTAGAGTATGCTCCATCTACTGGAGAAATGCGGAACTCCAACAGCCTGGATAAACAAAGCCTTCCAAACAGGCGGCACAGGGAAGGGTTTCATGGAATCATCGCTTAAACTTCTGTGTCAGTGACTCATGTTAGCATAAATTCAAACACATGTGGAAACCTAGGTCTAACAACAAGAGCTGCAGTGCCCCTGCATTAAGTATACCAAAGGCACAAAGAAGGGACCCCCATCCAAATACACTGATTAAATTAAAAGCAGTTTCACAACGCAATTTTTTCTCCATTTTATTATTGGTACAAAGCCCGATAAAAATATAATAAATTCAGGTTCAAAACAAAACATATTAGTTCTGCTCATCCTTGACAATTACTTCAATTTTCAACCAAAAGTATAAAAAAACCCTTCCCCAGTAATGAAATTAACATGTGCTGGTGTCCTAAGAACATATTAGATGGGAGATCTCTCCATTATTTTCCAAAACACGCAATGATCAGCACAGCATGCTGATTAACCACTTACACATTATTTGTTATTTCCCATTAAGTCTGTTCCTGTTAGCCACAGAGAACATACTTTATTCAAAAGCATTACCACAGGATAGTAAGTGCCCAACTCTTGCAGACTTGCTTCTACATCTTACACCACATCTGCATTTGCCCTACTTCGCTTCATGATGCAGCAGTAAAACATAAACAGATTAAAACTTTGCTGAGTTGCTGAAAGACAAGGCAGTAGACTTGTGGAAAGGTCAACAGCAAGTTCTTCACTGTACTTTCAAAAAAAATGAGCTGCAAACACAACAACTAAAAGAGGTTTGCATTAAGTGGCTTAAGACTTACAAAAAGAGAACTTAAACTCAGAAGTAGCTAAGTTTTTTCTTCCCCCTACCACCTCCTTTTTTTCTTTTGTCCACAGGTATTCGACAAACTTCAGGGATATGTCTTAGGATTATAGTAGCAAAATATGCTTCTCATAATACCATTTCATACCAAGCAACCCATACAGTTCATTTATAACTAAAATCTGGCCCTTTTTCAACACAACCTCCTTACCCACTGCACAAGCAAACTAGCTCATAAGCTGTCTCCAGTTACGTGAAAAGTCACAGGGATTTAAAAGAGGAGAAGAGGCTCCGTGTACACGGCAGTGACACCGGTGAGAGCGCCAGTGCCAGACAACGCGGGGGCCCCACAGGCAGCTGCAGTTCAGAGCCCTGCACTGGGAATTCTCGCGTGTCCCACGGCCAAACAGCACAGCCGACGGTGCCTCTGTGCGCCAAGCAGGCACTAACCTCTCTTGCACCTCGATTCCACCTGAACAACCACCTAGTCCTGAGCCTTGTTTAGAACAGTGCTACAATAGACTATAAATCAAATACGAATGAATGGTTGGGACTACTACTTTAGGCTTTCAATTAAAAAGACAAGATTTTTAAACACCTGGGGTTTTTATAGCTCATTTGACAATTCTTTTGCAGTTACAAAACTGTGCTAAAATACTGCACCGAAGTGGAAGGCAGCAACCAAGTTTCACCAAATAGGACATCTGGGACAACAAAGTACATATTTTGTGAGATCTGTTCTAGGGGTCCTTGCAATTCTGAGTTGAGAACCATTAAAGGAAAAAAATCAAGCTTGCGAATGCAACAACCAAGAGCAGTTTAACATTAAATTAATATAAGGTTAAACTTAATACCATTTGGTGCAAAACAATTACACTTTCTCCTTACTCCACACCTGGATTAAAAGTCTTGAAGTCACTTTTATGTGAACACATAGCTTCAATGATTTAGTTCTGGAGATACCATCATCAGACACTAACACAGCATCCGCCTTGGGCTACCAATCTCTAACCAAACCTTCCTCTGCTATCTACAACCCGTTGTATTTTCAGTCATGAAATCAAAGCACTCCACAGCCATGTGAGATAATACAAGCTAAAGCTAGACAAAAATGAAACTGCTTGTAATACCACAGGTGAAAGTTCCTTAAACTACAAAATACCTATTAGGAGTGCTAAGAAACACACTGTCTCCGAGCTTTTCTTTGAGACAGCCAAGCACAGACAGCTTCAGCACTCAGCCTCTACAAGCAAAGCCCTTTGTGACTTACACAACTAGAACACCAAAGCATTGCTTTCTTGTTTTAGTTGCAGTTTTGCAGAAAAATATTCTCTTATAAATTTTTTCCATGTCAGAGGAAAACGCAGGAGCAGTTTTAATATGTGTAACTTTGAAACCACCCCCAATTCCATGAAAAGCAAGCATTTACAATAAACCCCAGATACCATAGATAACTCACTGAGTATCCTTTTCTTTCTCAGTACTAATCCTTCTCTTACATTTCTTTATCACTTTCCAGAAACTAATTTAAGACAAGAATAACCATAGCGACAAAACAGTTCTCCAAGACCCACCTTCTGAATACAAAGCAAAGACACACCCATTTTCATATCAATATAACAAAAGATGTTATGAAAGCCATCTAGGGCAGCTGCTGGAGCTCTTGAGCAAAACGTTATCTCTCAGGAATATTTCAGGCTAGACTGTGACATCTTCAATCAAAGACTATGCCACATGAGAGAAAGTAAGTGCATTAAAGATACTGGAAAAATCAACAGGCCCAAACCTTACACCAAGGCTGTGCCAAAGCCACTCGGGAGGTGAAAAGGAAAAAGTGTTACTCCACCGGAGGGAAAATAACCAGCATGGAAAGCTACTGCGGAGACAACGTAGTTGTTACTGACAGGCTCATTCGCCCAGGTAAGCTACAACAAAGACGTCCTGAGCGAAAGCACAGAAGTGAGAGCAGCTGCCAGGGGAAAGGCGGGATTTGTACCCGAGAGGTGGTGCCCAGAAGTCCGAGAGAAGAGATACCTGCGAGGGTGCCGGAGGGGGAGGGAGGTGGGCAGTGACAGCCGACGCCGGGGCGGTGGAAGGAGGCCGAGAGCAGCGGTGAGGGGCGGGGCGGTACCTGGCCGGGATCCCGGGGCGCGGGGGGGCACCTGGCCGGGATCCCGGGGCGCGGGGGGCCACCTGGGCTCCGGGCGGCGGCGTGGAAGGCA
>VWZT01011766.1:257049-284253 GCA_013397055.1 Pachycephala philippinensis
GGGAGCGGGGCGGCCCCGCAACGCCCCGCCGCGAGCGCCCGCGAGCCGCACCCGCGCCGGCGGCAACGGCGGCGGCTCCCGACGGCAAAAGAATGAAAAAGTAACGGTGGGGCCGGCCCCGCGCGGCAAAACCGAACCTCTCCTTCGAGCCGGAATCGAACCAGCGACCTAAGGATTCCCGCGGGCCGCGCCTCTACAGTCCTCCGCTCTACCAGCTGAGCTATCGAAGGGAGCTGTTTGGCAGCTTTGCTCCATGGTATAAAACCTTTTTTCCGGGTGCTGTCAGTAATGTGCGTCGCAATTAGAGCTGGAATTCTTTCCCTGGGAACAGCTGGAGCATACAGACGCGCTCGGGACGGAGACGTGGAACTGCGAGCGGCCCAAACGCCCAGCGGCGGCTCCGGCACCCTGCGCCCTGCTGCCGGCGGATCGGTCAGCGCAGGGGGCGCGGCACTCCCGGCCCCTCACGTTCCCGCGCCGGGGTCGACCTATCCCGGCGTACGAGGGCAGCGCTTCCCGCTTCCCTCCCTTGCCGAAAAATCCATGCCCTGTGGCTGCTCGCGTGCTTGAAGAGCGAGAAGCGCGGGTCTCATCCATCATCCAGCCAGCGATCTTACGGGGCGCCTGCTCCAGCCACGGGCACGGCACGGGTCTGTTAGGAAGAGCTCACCCCCAAACAGAATCAGGTTGGAAAAGACCTCTCAGATCGTCAACTGCATCATGGCACTGAGTGCCAAATCCCGTCTTTCCTTGAATACCTACCTCCCTGGGCGGTGACTACACCATCTCCCTGGGCAGCCCATTCCAATGCTTAGTCACCCTTTTCGTGAAGAAATTCCTAATGTCTAACCTAAACTTCCCCTGGCACAGCTTAAGACTATGTGCTCTTGTCCTGTCACTAGTTGCCTGGGAGAAGCTGAACTCCACCTGGCTACAACTTCCTTTCTGGTAGAAACATGGCATCGCATCCTCGTGTAGCTGTGCTGATGGACACGTGGACTCCATGGAGCTCCTAGGAGAACAAGGTGGGAGCACCTGCTTCAAAGACAGGTGTTGGCAGCTGCACACTCAAAAAAACCCACAGAAGGGTACGGACAGCATTTAAAGGCGCTCAGTCATGGTGTTCACTTGACACTGGGGTGCTCACATCCATGATAGGGCCAAATCATCACTTTTTATTAATTGCAATGTGATTTTTACTTTAGTGGTCAAAATAAATCACCAAAACAGCAGATGGTTTCTTATCCATCATCTTCTTTCCAAATACATTTTTTTCAATGATGTACTTAAGGAAATTTGCTAACCACCACTGTCACAGAGGCAATGGCCTCCTGAAGCTATCACCATCATGAAGTACAAGCTACATTCCAGCAGAACCTCTGTGTGTTCTAAGTATTTCCCTAAATGAGTCTTTAGCTGGAACTACAGAACAATTTGGGTTGAAAGGGACCTTAAAGACCATCTAGTTCCAGCCTCCATGCCATGGGCAGGGACACCTTCCACTAGACCAGGCTGCTCAAAGCCCTGTCCAACCTGGCCTGGAACACTTTCAGGGATGGGGCATCCACAGCTTCTCTGGGCAACCTGTTCCAGTGCTTTACCACCCTTAGTAAACAGTGATAACTTTTTCCTACTATCTAATCTAAACCTAGTGTCTTTTAGTTTGAATCCATTCCCCTTTGTCCTGTCATTACGGGAGGTGCTCTAGTTATGCTTTAAATTGTATTTAAAGAGAGATGCTCCACTCCCTTAATCATCTTTGCAGCCCTCTGCTGGACCTGCTGCAGGAAATCCACGTCTGTCTTGTCCTGAAGAGCCCAGAACTGCACACAGCACTCCAGATGTGGCCTCACCAGGGGTCAGTAGAGGGGCAGGATCACCTCCCTCGACCTGCTGGCAATGCTCTTCCTAATGCACCCCGGGCTACCACTGACCTTCTTGGGCACCGGGGCACACCGCTGGCTCATGGGCAGTCTGTTGTCCACCAGGATGGAATTCACAGAAGTTATCTGGATAAACGAAGTCGTGTGTGGAGTATGTACATCCCCACAGCTCTGTGGCCGTTCCCGGTACATCCCCACAGCACTGTTGATATTCCCAGTACATCCCCACAGCACTGTCGCTGTTCCCGGTACATCCCCACAGCACTGTCGATATTCCCGGTACATCCCTACAGCACTGTCGCTGTTCCCGGTACATCCCCACAGCACTGTCGCTGTTCCCGGTACATCCCCACAGCTCTGTGGCCGTTCCCGGTACATCCCCACAGCTCTGTGGCCGTTCCCGGTACATCCCCACAGCGCTGTCGATGTTCCCGGTACATCCCCACAGCACTGTCGCTGTTCCCGGTACATCCCCACAGCTCTGTGGCCGTTCCCGGTACATCCCCACAGCTCTGTGGCCGTTCCCGGTACATCCCCACAGCGCTGTCGATGTTCCCGGTACATCCCCACAGCACTGTCGCTGTTCCCGGTACATCCCCACAGCTCTGTGGCCGTTCCCGGTACATCCCCACAGCTCTGTGGCCGTTCCCGGTACATCCCCACAGCGCTGTCGATGTTCCCGGTACATCCCCACAGCACTGTCGCTGTTCCCGGTACATCCCCACAGCTCTGTGGCCGTTCCCGGTACATCCCCACAGCTCTGTGGCCGTTCCCGGTACATCCCCACAGCGCTGTCGATGTTCCCGGTACATCCCCACAGCACTGTCGCTGTTCCCGGTACATCCCCACAGCTCTGTGGCCGTTCCCGGTACATCCCCACAGCTCTGTGGCCGTTCCCGGTACATCCCCACAGCGCTGTCGATGTTCCCGGTACATCCCCACGGCGCTGTCGCTGTTCCCGGTACATCCCCACGGCGCTGTGGCCGTTCCCGGTAGATCCCCACAGCGCTGTCGATGTTCCCGGTGCCTGCGGGCGGGAACGCCGGGCTCGCAGCGCCCCCTGCGCGGGCACTCCGGAACTGCAGGCGGCGGCGCTGCCCCCAAGGCACGGGAGGGCAAAAAGCCGGCAAAAACCCACCAAAAACCTAACTTCAACCGTACCACAAACCTACTGTTACAAGGCCGATCGCATCTTTCACGAAGCAAAGACATTCCTTGAGGGTTCTATTTGTAGTCTTTGCTAATAGGTGTTCAGCACCAACCTACATTCCCTGTGATGCGCTTTTAGTATCCAGAGCTGACAACGCAGCAGGTTTTCCCACATCAAAGCTCTGACAGGAGTCTTTGAACTACAAAAGCTGTAATGAAAAAGTAATAAAAACCACCCTGAGACAGGATTTGTGTCATCAGCCTCATACAGTATGAAATGGCATCTTTTAGCACTCATTTATATTTAATTCAATGTGAAAGGAGCCTGAAATAAAAATATTGTCTCAATAGGTATCTTCTTGTATATTCCCGTAGTAACACATGTGTTCCTAATTTGCAGGAAATAGATGCTGAACGCATTAGCTGAAGCAAATTGCTAAATTAATAAGTACTGATGGTCTTGTTGTTAAAAAGAATAATAGCCTAAAGATGTCATTTGTTATGACATCCAGTAAACATTCTCCTTGAAGTACACCAGTAAGCACATACACACCTCACTTGGGTTTTTTTTCTTTTTTTTTATCCTATTACTTCCTGTGTGACAAGGTCTAATGTTTGGAATTTCTTTTGCTCCTTCATGATAAAAAGAAGTATGGAGATGCATTCCCCTCTCTCTTCTCAGCTTCTAGTAACTTCACAAAACCAAGCCAGAGGTCTACTTCTCTCTTCAGAGACTTTATAAGAAAGCAGGAACAAACAGACACTGTCTCTGTAGCAGGATATGGACTGTCCCCTCCCATCCCACCAGAGCTGTCATGACCCACAAGCCACCAGGCTCAGTCTTGATAGACTTCTGAAAGGATACTCACCAGCCAGCAGTATCTGAGTCCCACTGTGCAGGAACTGCTTTCTGCCTTTGTTTGTCCTTCCAAGACTCCCTTGTGACAAAGGAGAGCTCAGTTCCAGCCTAGACCCAAAGAACATGACCAGGTGCAAAGACACTGTTGCAGGTTCAGGGTGTCAGGATGAGGCAAAACACTCCTAGCTCTCAGACCCTGAGTCACAGCAGACATACTTCCAGTGGCATTTTTGCCACTTTCCCATCACCTTAGAACTGTTTAGTTGGGTCTCCTGACAAGCCAAAACCAAACAACACTTAAATCAGCTGTTGGCATTTGGATCTTGCTTGGGTTTTGTAGTGTTGCCCAAGTACTACAAGCAGTGGGCAACACACTTCCAAAGACACGGCACTTGCTCTTACCCAGATGATTAAATGGGCAAAGTGCCCTGGAAGAGGGAGTGATGATCCTATCATTTGTTCCATTATTTATTCCTTCTTGTTTAGTTTCCTGCTGATCTGCAGGGGAAAAACTTCTATTAAGGCATTCATTATGACCTTAACTAACAGCAGATTGTTCCTGCTGGGAAAAAGGTCCCTTCCCGTGCAACACTGATGCTTCAAAAAATTTCACCAAGCTGCAGTGGTATGAAGGTACCACACTATAAGGCCATATGTTAAGTCCATATGTGTATTAATTGGCTCATTTTTTATTGCTCCAATTTGGTGAGAGTTCCATCTATTTCCTGATAAAGCCTTCAATGAATAAAAAACACCAGTCATGATTCCACTGCCTATTGTCACAAGGAAATGATAGAAGAACTCTAAAGTCACATGCAGAAGTTTGTAATTCTTTGCTGCTATGCATCAGAATCTCATTGTGAATTCAGGCAGCCAATTCAACATTTCTCTGGACAATAAAGCAGTACATGGATGTTCTCTGGGAGGCACAGGGCTTAACATCAATGCCTTGAAGTTAAGAATAATCAGTCTGTCTTAAATGTTCTCCCTGTAGGTTGTTTGGAAACCTTGCAACCTAGAGGAACCTAGAGGAACCTAGAGTCTTTGTGAAGATGATTCTCAGCACAAATAATCAACTAGGCATGCAACTGACTTCTTGGTATGAGAGAAGAATCTAGAAAAATTCCTACGAAGTAAAATCAAGAATCAGTTTTTGGAATTGTGGAAAACAAGAGGCTTATTTCCTCAGCAAACACTTCCCCAGCCAGTTGCTGCCAGTCTCACAGAACTAAGATCTATAAAGTAAAAGAAACACTTGATGATTGCTAAAATAAAGAAAACGCTCAGTGTAGGGGACTTTACAGGTTTTTTACCAGGTACTCTCCTTTAGGTAGTCTTCAATACTTTATCACCAGTTGCTCCAATGACTGCAAACTTCAGAGCTCAGCACTGGCTGAAACATCAAATACGTCTATCAAACCACATGTATCCATCAAGTCTTCAGTCCACCTGCTTGGTCTCGATTCAATGTCACAGCACCACCCATTCAGCACCCAAGGTGTTCTTGCTTGCATCATCCTGGTGGGGCTGAGCTTCCTCCCCATGTCTGGAGAAATTCCCAATGAAGAGCACAAGGATATGCACCAGATAATCTTTTAAATTAAAATAGTTCTTCATATGACAGCACCTTATTATCTGCATCTGTTCTGTCTCAGTACTGAAGATTCCAGCTTGTCATCCGTACTCCAGTCATGCATGTCACAGTCAGTTCAGAGAAGCTTCAGTTCAGAGCAATTTCAGCTTGCTGTGTGCCTTCAGAGTCATACTTAGGCTTGTTTTATTCTTTTTTCCAACTTGCTTGATATCAAAGATTCTGAAGGACAATATTCTATTCACGGCTGATCTGATTTTGTTGGAATTCTCTCTAAATGCTTCTCATAACATTTGTCTAAAATGTTAAGTCTTACAGGATCAACCCCTTCACCCAGAAGAGTTAGCAAGTTCTGGGCACTTTGACTCAGCCTATTTATACAGCATTTTGGAGAGGGGAAGTACTGTTACCTTCACCTAATTCAATCAGCCTGTGTTCAGACCCAGAAGAATTGCATGTACTTTGTGATTTCATGAATTTTACCTTACTGATTGACATTATTCATGCTAGAGTAGGGAGGGTGGAAACAAAAGGCTTAAGGGCTACCGTATCACAAAAATACCAAAATAATCCAGTGTATCTGGATGGGCTCAGAATTTATTCTGGTGCATTAACCTCCCTGACAATCATGCACACAAAACATCTTCAGTGTTTCCAAAGCAGCCTATATCAGCTTATTAAGGAGGCTGTACAACTACTGAAAGAATTCTGAGGTGGCCTTGAAATCAAGCCTCGAACTGAAGAAAACAACCACAGTTCCCAGGCTCAGAAGATCAATAAAGCAGCTCCAGGGATATAGCCCTGATAGAGACCAACACTAGGATCCTCTTGCACAGAGTGCAAGGAAATGGTGTCATTGCACAGCTCAGATGGATGCTGTCACTTCGAAACCAAGCTCTAAGCCTGACCTCATCTGCTGTGCAAAGTACAGTGGCAGCTACACTGATTGACAGTATTCCTTTGAAGAGACAAGTTTCATTTGGCGACCACATCCCCTATGGTTTCAATGGCATGAACATTAACTTAAATGAGGCACTATACAGGCAAATATTAATTTTTAGGGGCTAAAAGTGGAATGGCCTTGAATCAATGAAAGAGGGAAAAAACATTCCTAAGTTTACACTCAGACATTACCTATCATCTTGCTATCAACTCTCGCAATAATTAGTAATGATAACCACTGCAAGATTAGATTATAATATTAATCACAGTTAACAACCTTTCTAATTTCTCAAATGCCACTTGTTTATTTTGGAAATTGTGGAGAAATAATGTTACTAGCTCTGGTCAAGTATGCAAATGTTTTTAAAAAAGCATTTCACCAATATATTTACAGCTTTGGAGACCAAAGGGAACATTTGCAAGTCACCTGTTAATCAGGTACTAGCATTACCCCATGGTTTTAGAATTACATCCTAGCAAGTCATCACTGGAAATGCAAGAGAAGTCTACTTAATTCTTGGATTTTTATCAACTCCAGGAGTAAACAATTACTCTTAAAGAAAGGGACTAGAGCAGTCAGAGCCAGACTGAGCCAACCTGACTGTCAGGCAACAGTAACACTGTCCTGGCAACAGCCTGAGCCAGATTCAGGCAAGCCTAGATTCCGCCTAAATTCAATAGTATCCTGGTGATAGATGAAAAGCACTTGGCTTAACTTTCTACCCAAAAATCAGAACTACTCTATTAAAAGAACAATGTTTTGATCCCCAACTTTCCAAACTAGCAGCAAGACTCCCAACACTGATTACAAAAATAGGAACCACACAGATAAATCTGCCAGTATCACAACCAGCACTCCCAGAGGTGCTGGCCTCTGCTGCTTGCACAACTGTAGTTTACCTCTTTATCCAAGGCAATGTTGCTCCCATGCACTGCAGAATTTCAGCAGGAGAGAAGAGAGATCAGAGGGTGCTTACAGATGCAAAAAACTGCACTCCTCTATCCTGGCTCCACTTCTCCAGGCAGAACAGGTGTCAGAAAGGTCATCAGTTACTGCAAATGTATTTTTTGAGTTTGTGAAAAGATGCAAGTTTATGAGAGTCTACAATGTAGAACCTCAGGGTTAGGGTTGGAAAGAAACAAAATGTTAAATAAAAAAATGATTATTTTCACAGTGGCAATAGATACCTGGGAATTTTTGGGCTGCTGGCTTAACAGCACTCTTTGAACTGAGAGTTCAAAGTTTCCAGACAAAGGAGAGAATGGGCTAGCTCGGCTGACCTCAAATGCAGGTAAGAAAACAAATCAAAAAAATATGTTGGTGAATGTGGCAGGGTAAAGAAGTAGTTACAGTTAGGAAAAACAGAGGGAACAAAGAAACAAATACTGACATTTAGTTTCTTCCATTGGACCATGCCTTGACTTTTCTTATTTTGAAAACAAAAGAAGCAGGTCCTCTTGACCTTTATTTCCTGCATTCCTCTTTGCTGTCTGCAAAAATAATTGCTATTTCCAGCATCTGTCTTAGGAAGCCAGGAAAGGCCTTATTCTAAGAAAGACATGGTGGAGAAAGAAGTAGTATTCTTGTGTGTGCAATGTTCAGATGTAGGATTTGGTATGTATTGAGCAACGCTTGAGCAGATTTGAGCATACAAATACTTAGAAGTAAGAGTTATTTAATTCCCCACATGTTTAAGTGTTAGGCCCTTGCCTTTTCTGTGTGTTTTGGCTTTTTTCTCACTGACACAAAACCTACACCATCATGGGGCAATGTGTAGTAAGGTCTTACCCCTTCTCTCCCACTGGGTTGAAATGTATATATTTGGCAGCTTCTGCTCCTGGGAGAAGAGAAAGGTGGATCTCAGGGAAATCCCCAGATTTGGAGTGAGCCACTGCAGCTTCTAAAGTTCCACCATGGAGATGGAACAACATAAAACATGGTTGCCCTACAGAAATACTAGGTGAATTTTTAGAAATATTGATAAATCCTTTTGCATCTTCTTCCCTTCTCCTGAAAATGCAGGTAAGTCCTCCCCTCTCCTAGGAATCTCCCTTTGTTCTTTTCTGTGCTGTATAAGGTTTCTGTGCTTGTAATGAGGTTTTCATATACAGCAGCCTAATTTGTGTGAAATTTGATCATTTTTTGCTTCTTACTGTCTCTAAGAGGCGCAGTAAATATCTCTAAGAGGTGCAAAGGACAATAAACTTACAAACACATCCATGGTAAGGATATAGAAGTTCAAGTGACAGATTAAAAGCAAACAGGAAAGGCAGCCCAGCGTCAGAAGAGACCTCTTGAGGATTTGCAGAGGCGGCACAAATGCATGTGGGAAAGGAGAATTTAGGCTCAGGAGGTAGTGTCTGGCAAGTATTGCTCTACATTTACACAACAATGTGACAATCTGAAAGAAACTTCATTTTAAAGAAAATCTTATACACTGACTTGACAAAGCAGCCTGTAAAATCAAGTTCTCTTATTCTGAAAAAAGTTGCTTGAAGCATGCCTTAAGAGTTTGTAAGAAGTGATTGTGCATTTCATGCAGCCAGACTCCACAGACTGTTGGCTAATAAGAACCACAGCACCATTTAAACCTTCTTATAATTTCTGGTAACTTCCTTCCATCTGCGATCTTTCTTTTAATTTTTCACTTATTGAATACAAGTTTCCAAACAGCACAGACCCAGTCCAGACCTACAGGATCACTTTAGAAGTGAAATTAGATTTGCTACCAGCAAGACAAGCCACTAGAAGTATTATTTCCAGCGGAAAACAAAATTAGGTAGTCTTTTAAAAATAGAGGTGGATAAAGTCCAAATACAAGTCTCGTCAGCTATCTCATAATCAATGTTTTTCAGTAACTGAACAAAGAATAAGAGTCTTTTCTGAAGCCTCTTAAAGTGCCTGCAAGTTACTGCAACAGAGGTCATGCTTACACTGAAGCCTAGTTCCTCTGACTGTGTTAATAGATGTTCAGAATAACCCAGTGTACATCAATTTAAGTAATTCAAATCCAAGTAATCCATTTCAAACCAGCTGTAGCAACAGGGTTTCTGCAATGTCAAGTTGGCCATCAAGTCTACTGTGAATCCAAACACCTACTTTTCTTTATCTATTTCTGAGTAATAAATAAACAAAACATCACAGACCCGTAGAAGCCAACATATATCAAAGCCTCTACATCAAGCAAAGCAACATAATTTCAATTAACTTCTGCAGTCAGCATAAGGTGTTTGAATTGACTTTGTAATACCAAAAGCACCTTCCAAAACTCACTACACACGCTGACGAATATCCAAGGTTCACTCTCACCCTGGCCCTAGGGATAGGATTGTATTTTGAGGAGTCTAATGGTGACAGGAAGCTGGGGTTTTACAGCGATGTTACAACAGATTTGCTGTGGACATGCATAAGAAAAAATGAGACAAACCAACGAAACAACAAATAACAACCCAAACCCAACAATTCCAATCCAAAATAAAAATTTAGACGAATACTAACACTGTACAATTAATTGCAGAAGTAGAATGAAAACACTTCGAAAGCACACTTAACTTTGTTGCTTCATACATTCAGTACTGGTTTTGGCTCAGATTATAAACACTGTATTAATAAAGATGAGCAAATTTCTAGCTTAGCATTAAGCATTTAAGCTTTTGAAATATGAATCTTCTGAAGGATAATTTTCAATTCTTCATGGTATGACACGCAATCAAAATTAACTCTGTGTATTTACACCCAGCATTTTAAAGAATGCTTTAATGCTAGTACACTTGGAATTAAAGCCTTTCCGTAAATACAGGAAGAAGTAACACAAGAGTTTTGCAGATGGGTTTTATGGCTTCTTCTTAGGCTCAGAAGTTTTGATTAAAGCCAATTTGTGAAACAAAGTACCACATGTAGCTGGTAAGAAAAGCATAGAGATAATTTAAATAGTTGTCAATATGTTCATCTTTGAGTATTGCCAAATTTTCAAAAGCTTAGTTCTTCCAAATCATACTATTCATACTTGAATATTACATGCATGCATTAAAATTTTGCTTTGGAATACATTTTGACCGACGTTTCAAATCACGGATTGCAAGGTACCTTAAATACTGACTTGGTCAGCATTTTTCTACATCTTCGTGGTGATAACTTTGAAAAAAAGATTCCACTCATGAATTTTGGTCTCAAATATATGAAACATATATAGTTTAGAAATCTCTCAAAGGTCCTATGTGTTCAATGAAATATTTAGAACAGGTATGAGGTCAAAAAACCCAATTTTTTCCTTAAAGAGCTTTTCTTTCAGAAACGTTATTTTTTAAAAGAGCCATTACTAAAGGAAAATGGATGACATCAGATTTTACTTTCCAAAGAGCAGTATCAGTTTTTCAACTTCTGTACTAGTATTCATGTATGCAAGTATAATGCAATTTATATGCAAAATGCAGAGATTAATGTATTTTCAACTGACTTATTTTGTAGGCAAATCAGCATTAACTAAACAAGCTAATGTGTGAAAGGCTAGATAAAAGTTGCACCTTGTAAAACCAAAGCAGATGTTTTAACTTATAGTTTTAATATAGCAATCAAAGAAAATTCCAAATACTGTACAGTGAAGTGTAGTATAGTACACTATATACTGTTATAATACACTATTGTTACATTACAGATAAAAAAATCAAATATAATTAGAACAGCAATCACAAATAAAACAAACCAAACCTTGCTGGATAACAGCCAGTACTGTGAAGATGGTATAGTTTCTATGCTAATTTATTTTTAATTCAACATGTAAAGCACTTACTTTTTAAAAAGATTTTTTTCTAAATATATACACTATTTTAATTCCTATTTATACATTTTAAATAGCATTCCCTCCTAAAAGTGCACTCTTTCACTTCTTGGCAATAATCCTCATCAAACGTAAAATAATTCTGAAAATACCACTCTTGTTTCAACCTTTTATTGCTCAACCACAGGCATAAGGGCTCAGAGGGAATCCTGCATTCTAAAGATGTTAAGCAACTTCTTCATGAAGCTAAACTGATATCCACAAGCAAAACAAAGAAACCACTCTCTGTTGTGGCTTTTTTTTAACAAAAGGATTAACTTCATCTTCATATTATTATTATTTTACAAAAGCATGTAGATTCTGATATTTAAAAATAGGAGCCAAACAAATGTAGAGATAACAGTGGCATCTTCTTAAATCATTCATTTTCCATACAACTCATTTCAAGAATCACTCTCCCAACTGTAAACATACCATGAATTTTGTTACCTGGCATTTTCAGCGCACTGAAAAAGTAGCGAGCAACTCCACTAACCTTGTGACAGTGACAACAGATTCTACTTTATGAATCAAGTACTTTGGCCTTGCAGGGTTGTTAGCACACAGCCCTGTGGCACTGTGCCTCTGTGACACTGCTAGAGCACTCCATCAGAGGCAATGTCTAGCTTGTATTTTGTAGCCAGCACAAGGCTAGTAAACTATATGGGATTCACAAAGCCAACAATGCACACCGCTGTTTTGTGACTACAACAGGGAAGACATCCCAAATACATTTCTTTTGCTTTCATTTCAAAATCTGCTATTTATTTCCCCTTGCTGAAATGCAAACAATTCAGAGAGAAACAGCACTATCAAAAAGTCAGCCTTACTAAACAGCCAGCCATTTGAAGTAGTAAAAGTCTTGCATTTCCCTGGAAAACTGATCTGTTCTCCCGAGGTTTCCCATATGTTCATCAGCAATCTAGTTCATTCCCCTTTTTATTTTTGCACTATTTTCAGTAATCATCTTTTCTTTGAGTTATACATACTAAGCCATAGCAATGTTTAGGATTTTCTAATAATGTGTCTTCTTTCCCATGAGACACAGTGTAGAAGATGGTTGGCCTTCAGACAAGAAAGTAATCAAGGTGGGTACTCAAAACTACAACCTCTTTCCACAGGCAATTTGGTAGCAAGAATTTGGGTTGGTTGCTTCTACTTTCTGAGCAAAGAGCACCCTTCTTGACATTTGAGAAGTCTTACTGACACATCTTCTCATCCACAATGAGCCGAAGTCTTCCCTGCCCTTGTACCCTACCAGCATTTTCCTGACTAACAGGGGATCCTAACAAGCACACTGGTGCTCCTTAGACAGGCACACAGATTTGTCTCAATTTACATTTGCACCCACTGCCAACAACCAAATGAAACATCTGTTCCAACTTACACTTTGGTGTTCTTTATTTCACTTCTCCTGCACAGTCACACATCTCACTGGCATGCAGATGAAGTTTAGCTTCACTTGAGAGTATCAAAAGCTATCTATCTTTCTCAAAACCACTGATATTAAATGCATGAAAAAGCTACGTGAGATCAGAACACTGCAAAGAAATATGCACAATCCTGCCTTCCAGAATTCACACCAGTGGATCTTGTGATTGACACCATTTTACCAGTCCTTTGAGACTGTCTTCTTTTAGGAACTGGAGGGTTCCGATCTACACGACTTGAGTGGGCCCGAGATGACACTAATGGTGAGTCAAACAGAGCTATTATCTGTTTCTATGTCTATTTAGAAAGGAAAATGTCAAATTACTGTTGAAATGGGAAGCGTGTCAAAACTAAACCAAGCCTTCCTCTTTACACAGTAAAAGGCACACAAACTTCTGCAGTCTTACCAGAAAGGCATGAAAGAAGTAAGCATTTTTCCTTGAAATAAGGATGATGTGCAATAAATATTTCAATTTATTTCAAACTTGAAATTCTCTCATATACACTGCTCACTCATTATTTTTCCAGCCAAGGAAGACTTTTTTTTCTTAAAGAAAAGGTTAAAACTGTCAAAGCATTGGTTAACTGGTCTAAAATGCAAGAGATCCAGGAGATTTCTCCCCCTGCACCTCTCCCAATTTAAACTCTTTCCCAGGAACAAGTCATTGCTATACTTTTCTAACACTGTGACAAAGCACAAGCCTCTACTCAACATTTTCTATATAGATGTAGCCTTCAGCCAGCTAGACTGATTCATGGGAGACTAAATGTTTTCAGAAGTCATGGCAGGCTTCCAGCTGCTGCATGTGCATCCTGTTTCTCATTGAATAAGCCCTGCCAGTTAATCAGTGCATCAGCAAGGTCAGTTCTGGCAAGCCAATTACTTCATACATTCCAAGTTTCCAAATTGCTAAACTTACCAGATAGCAATTTGAGATCTTAACATTTTTTATTTATTTGTGAAAATGTGATATTTATATTTTACCTCTAAGTAGTGTACGAAATCATAAAATATTTGTAACATCTACATAAAAAGTTAACCAACAGAGGCATTTTAATTTACTTTAACAAAACAGAAGGGCTATTCTTTAAGTAACTTGCTTCATTTCAGTTCTACATACAAAAATAAATCCTTCCTCGTGGGACATTTTATCATACTAATGCTTAGAACGGTTTAAGTGATTAGAAATGTAAAAAGTGAGGAGACTTTTCTGAATACAAACATATACAACACAAACCACATATGTGAACTGGTAAAAACCTACATGTGCACAAACACAGACTTCAGTATTTAAATGCTCTTAATTCCTTTGAAGCTGTATTAACATCTTTTCATCCATTCAATGTTATTTTACCATGAGAAGCAACAATAGTGCATTTAAATGACTATGAAGATAGGAAGCAAAGTGCAGTATCAGAAACACATTCCATCCTTAGGGAGCAAGCACAATGGCTGCTTCTTAAAAACTAGCACTACAGGTCTGATGAACACACTACTTAAGTGGATACCAGCTCTATTATCACTGATGCAGGGAAATCTGCATCACAAACTGAAGTGAGGCTGAGAGAGGTGGGTAGTCTTTATAGACACTGAAACAGCATGTATTCCTTGTTCCCACAGAGTAAACAGTGAGCTTCTAAAAGCTCAATTATCACCAAACACTTTAGGATAATGTGTGTTAGAGAGTAATTTCCTTCCAATAAATTGTTAATTTGCTTTTAAGACGACAGCTGTTGTTTCATTTTTGCCATTTCTAATCAATGCTAGCAATCTAAGTCTTCTAAAAGAAATGGATTTGCCATTGAACATTTCTTCTTACTTGCAATTGCCAACTTCTCTCCCATAATTGTTTCAAAAGTTGCACAACCACCTGACCAGTTTGGTATTCGGGAGGAAATAAAGACATGCTACCAAAAGAGCACCAGAAGTGGTTGTGTTGGCTCAGACAGCCATGCATAACCACACCACATTCAATGTATCTTCATCATATGCTATGTGGCCTTTTTTCTAACTTGCGTTCTAACTGACAACATGAGAACTTAGACTTTAGTTTACTGAAGTTACACTTATTCCAAGATTTCTGAGATGAGGATATGAATGAAGAAGTTATTAAATTGGAGAAGTGCCAGCACAATGTAATTAAAAGTACTGTATATGCTGCATCATCAAATTGTGCAGAAGTTTAGTTTCAGTTACTTTTTGAAATTTATGTCTGATTTATGCTTATAGTGTATTTTTTATTGGAATTAAGTACCCAGGACAGAATTAACTTTGCCATGTTTCTAGTTTTGCCTGTTCTAGCCCTTCCAGTAACCTTAAGCTAGCATGGTAAGAACCTTGCATGGGCTTAAATTTTAAGACTTTTAAGAAATTAAAAATTACAAAGAATTTTCAGGAACCCACGTGTACAGCAGATATTCATCTCAGTGCATTTCCTAATAACTAATTTACAGGTAACAGAGCCAGCCTGGGCAGCAGTATGGTAATATTGAAAGCTATTGCCAATCACACGCTTATCATGCACTGAATAAGATGATATAGTCTTTGACATACATACAAGATTTAATAACTAATCACTTTGTGTGGCCCAGCCAATAAACATTACATTTGAACAGTAATTTCTTCTACCCTTATTAGATTTTAACCTATCAAGAGTGATCCATTGGCTCAGTTGCATTAGTGATTCCTGCATCTTGACTATCCATCTCCTCAAGCTCCTCAACAGAATTTCCCTTTTGTGCTTTAGACCTTGCAGGGAATGTTGTTCCCACAGAATTCACCATGTTACCATCAGTTGATTCAGTATTCAAGAGTTCAGTACCACCTGGTGCAGAAAACGATTCGGGCAAGCTCCCAGTTTTAGCAGTTGAACTCACTGCCTCTACTTTTCTTTGAGATACATCAACTGATGCTGACTGCTCTGTATTCTGATCCCGCAAATGTCTATCCATTGAAGCCTGAATAGAAGAGACCATTTCCTGCAACTTTTTTCTCTGTGCCTCAATCAAAGTGGGGTCAAGCTGCCTGCTGTCTCTCATTGTCACAACTCCCGGAGCAATTCGAATAAGCTCACTGTTACCAGAAGCAGCTGTGAATACAGAAGGCTCAATTTTAGCAGAAGGACTGAAGTCCGTTTCTGTGCTATGCTTTCTTAAAAGTGGTGTTTCCCTGGCTCTTTGATCATGTTGTTGACTACTAGATGCAGTTCCTAGGGAATGACCCTTTCCTTGAAATGCAGTTATGTTATGCAGTTGTTCAGATTTCTTTTTCACTACTCCACCACTACCCAGCTTCAGCATTCCATGTGAAGGACTTGCTTCCCTGCTTCTTGAAGTAGCTTCTGCTCGCACTTGACTTAAGGCCTCTTTAACCAGCTCTTCAACATCAGGACCGATCGGGAAGTGCCCAGCAGCATCCACACACAGCTCTAATCTGTCTTCTGCTGCATTGTACACAAAGTTTTTACCGGGCAGATGTGGGAAAGTGCAGTGCTTGCCATCAGCCAAACCTATAAAGATAGGAAAAGTTATTCAAAGTGCTAACATATGTTAAGGCATGCTCTGAACACACAGTAATTACCGTATTTAAATTTACTGAATCAATTATGTAAAATTAAACTGAAAGTCACTACTGTGGGAGAAAAAGCTTAGACTTTTATGCCATACAATAGCAACCACAGTACGCTGCGAAGATGCTGCTGCCTTCTATGATGATTCTGATGAAGAGACAATACTGTACCACTATGAGATAAAATAACCACACCACTACAACTTGCAGTTCTATGCTTGCAGTAATGTAAAACAAGCCAAACCCCGTCACTACCATCACCCCACACCCCCCAAAACCACACAAAACCAAACTATCAAAAATCAAAACCAGACAACTGACAAGGAACACATTTCAAAACACTATCTGGAGAAATACAGTTTAAGACTACCTCCATACTAGTTAGACCTGTAGTATGATTTCAGGTTGCATAACTGCTGCTAAGCCTGAGGAATTTCAAATTTGCTATTTTGTCTTCTTCTTGGACAGGAAGTGTTGCTAGATTAACAGAAGTGTTTCAAGCTTACTGTATTTAGTAGTCCTGGAGATTATAACTATTAACCTTTACAAAACAAACATAAGGCATAATATTTTTGATCTGCTGTTTATTTAATTGTCCCACTTACAATTTTACCAATCTGTTAAAACTGAAAGTTCACTAGATAATTTGAAGTTCTGAAGCTTCTGTGGGTCAAAAATTGACATTCATTTTTTAAAGTTCAGCATTATAAAACACAATATAACTCTTTCAATTCTGTCCCATGCAGGCTGTGGTAGAAGCAGTAAGGTATCACTTCAGTGATGGTGGCTTTCTGTGAGTTAAAAGCTATCTGCAGACGAAAACTTGGCTGCAACCATTCTCTTCACCTTAGTTCCATCACCTATGCACGGAGAGCTACAATGAAAACAACACTGTTTAAAAGGTGCCAGGAACAGGTAAATTGTTTCCTCTCATTCTCACAATTCATGAAGAAACCCACCAGAAATTATTCAGAAGGGAAAAAACACAACAAGCTAATTCTATTTCTGTGTTATCAAATACTATGCTTTCAAAACGAGTATTCTGGGCATCGATGAAAAAGGTCATTCAATAATTTGAGAAGTTAATAAACTGTTTTCATACTAATGAACTGACTGACCAATCTCTCTCATCCTCCACAGCTTCTGATTCACACATGCACAGTTGCAGAGAACATACAAATAAGATTTTATTCTGAGAGCTTCAGACACATAGCTCCTTTATTTATATATCCATGGGAGCCAATAACCAAACAGCCAAAATGCACAACAAAATTTAACCTCAAACAGCAACCTGTCTAACTTAGCCTGAAGAACATATTTTAAGTACATAATTTAGCAGCTCAACTTTCATTTGCAAAAGAGGGAACTGTAACAATGCCTATGACTGACCAAAACTGCCTCTGAAACTGCAATCCTGAAATCTGAAAGTAAGATCTTAAACAAGATCTATTAAATCAAACTTCAATTGATTAACAGTACCTACACTTCACAGACAGCTGTGTTCCAAAGGTCCAGCATGATAGCTGCATTATTACATTACCTAAAAAATTACAAATAGGTAAGGAGCTTCTTAAAGTAGAAAGATGAGTCAGATTGTTGCACACTGGAATTGCAAAAGTGTGCTAATGCTGAAATGGGAATTTTACCTACCAAGATAGTCTGTATTTGAAATTATTGCACTTCTTTGTATGCAGGCATTTTACACTATCATCTCCCACGGCCTTATTTCTTACACAGACAGCTGGGAAAAATGGCTTTTAAGTCAGACATTTTCTATGAGTTGGGTTAAAATTCCTTGGATCCATTTCAGGCTTTCAAGTCTGGCTAGCCATTAATTGGTCAAAAATGCCCTTTCCATCAGGCACTGTTTAAGCCGATTCACTTTCCACAAACAATACACCAGTCTTTACTGTACAAGCACAGTAAAAGAAGGAAAACTAGAAGGAAACATATTTGCTGTAAGACACTTGCATGCTAACTCTATTATCCAGGCTAGTAATTCAGTGAGAGGTAGTGGGCATTGAGTATACCACACACTTTAATTAATTTCCAGAAATAAGTAAGATAAGGTTGATAAAACTGCCTAAGAAAAAAATCAAACAGCAAGAAAGCAGCAAAGGAACCATTATAGTAGCTGAAACCACAAGAGCTAAACTGTGAATGCAAAGATTTCATCCAAAAAATGAGAGAAATTTTTGAGAGAATTTCTTTGAGAGAAAATAACTCCTTAGTATTTTCTTCTCTAAAGAAACAGTTGGTATTCTTTGTAGGCAGTAATTATAAAGCCACCTAAAAATCAAATATACTCTACTTGCTTGGTTATTTTGCACAGAACCCAAGATGCAACATTCAGCAATGCAAGAACAGGATGGATAGCTTTGCTTTTGAACAATAATCTTAGGAATATGAAAATCAAATTTAACCAACCATTTAAATTTAAAACATGCAGTACCCCGTATAAAAGATCTACTAAGAAGAACATGACAAAGATGAACTCCTTATCCACTAAGCATTTTGAAGTATACAGGAGTAGATCCTATGATTTTCTTGTTGTTTGATCTTTACGGGAGAAAAAAATTAAGAAAACAAAAAAATCAGTTAACTTTTTTTGGCCATATTGTCATTAAAAAAAAAAAAAAAGGAAGTTGTACAATTCAGGAAGTGGAAATTTCAAAAAATAAAGAGGTTTAAGTTCAGTTAGGCTTTAGTCAGATTCCCTAGTCTTAGTCTGTCTGGGGGAGCATGAGGAGTTCTCCAATATCATAAGAATGAAAATTTACCATAGTAATAGAATTTTAAAAAAATATTTATGCTTACAAGTGACTCAATACCAATTCACAATTTTCAGGATTTGAAAACAGAGGAAGGAAGGAATAAAAACAAAACCCAGAAAATACCTGTTGTTTTCTTCATTATGCTGTAGAATACTCCACCCTGCTGAAACAACTGAGGAAGCCCCTTTGCGTAAGACCAAACATCTTCTCCTGTAAAAATCAAATATGATCATTAAAATTTAACAGTTTTATTTTCATATTATAGACAACGGCTGAAAATGTAACTCCTTAAATCAAAAGCTGAGTCCTCGCTCTCTTCTGTGCAATTAAGAATTTGAGTTTATATTGCAAACACACAGAACAGGAACCCGGGACATTGAGAGACTTTCAGAAAAACATAGCACTATCTGCAGTCAAATATCCTACATGTTCTAGTACAAAGGTTCCCAAATTTGATTTGATCCAAGGTGAAGCTCCTGGTTCTTTGCCAGGCCCTAAAAACCAGTCTCCATTCCCCTCCTACCTCTTCTTTCAACATTAAACTAGGAAATTAGTAACACACTTCCAAAATTCAAGCACATATCCTTGCTCATTAAAACCTGAATTCTATATCCCTACACCTTCTCAAAAATCCGAGCTCAATTTCACAGCTGCCACACACCAGACTTAATACTGCAGCTGAGACATAAACATTCATCCAGACAGCTGCATAGAAGGTGTGTCTGTACCTTGCTTTTCTCGAGGGTCAGAAGCAAAATACCAACCATGAGGCCCTGGCAGTCCTGTATAACCAGCATTTTTCAACAATGCCAAAAATGGCATTGAAATGTGACAATGTCACAGAGAGAAAAAAAAAACAACCTAGACTACGTAAGGTAAGGAATATAAGGAACAGAAAAATTGGGTTACAGTGATAGAATATCAGTGACCTAATGATCACCTGCTCAATCAGTTCAGATCTGCATTTTGCCTATACCCTTTTCCTTATTTTGTTAACCACTTACCTGCTTCAGAGAAGTGACATGTGCTGTAGCTAAGCAATGCAAACAGAAAGTACTGATAAATTCCATTCTCCTGATGCAGAAACAACTACTGTGCATACACATTTTCAGAAAAAATTGGTTTTCCCACTTTCCACCAAATATTCAAGGAATATATCAAGATATTTTAGATAGAAATTGCCCCCTTTTGTAGGATTGAAATCTCAATCACTACATCTCTCAAATTTCTATTAAGATTGGCAAATGTAAATCTTCAACTATAGTTAACTGGATGTGCTACTTGGATAGCGACAGCTGGAATGTGTGAGGCTGTAAAATATAACCCACCAATATGTCTTTGCTTGCTGTTATAAGGAAAATAAAATAAAAGAGCTACTATTTTTAATAGCTTCCAAATACTGAATATATGGCACATCTAAACCCCTCTTTGTATTTCTTTACTACATATTCCACAAGGTAACTGTGACTACTCTCCTGTCCCACCTGCCTCAGGTGAGAAAATATTTCACCCTCGTGACAGCAGCATTACATGCTACATTACCCCTGGAAACCCTTCAAGCCACTCTCCAGCATTGTGTTTCCATTCCCTGGCAGGCACAGAAGGCACCGGGCTCCGTACGCTCCCCTGCTCCTCCACAACTGTTGCTCACCTCTCCACTACAGGCATGACTCAAGTCCCCATTCTCTTTACAAAGGAACACTGCACATTCACCACATTCTGTCTTTGGATGTTTTAAAGACAGGAGACCTATATAATCTGATTAATTTTGAAAGCATTCCTTCAAACCATATATGCTCAGACTCATTGCATTCATTTGCACATCAAGCTCACAAATCTGGCCTTCACTTCCAAGAAGAACATCCAAGTAATAAACCAACTACTCTTCTTTTTTATTTTCCATGATCTACTGAAGTCTTCTGTCACTGCTACCTGTATCCTTATTCTCATTTACAATTTGAAATGCATATCCCTATACACAGTGTCTTCAGAACATCACTGCTGTGCCTCTTCCAAGTCTTCCTGATGGTTTAAACACTGCCCACTGGAATCAAACTAATAACCACTGCACTGAGAAGTATCAGAGTACAGCTGTCAGTTCACTGAAGCCTGAAGAGGCCACAGCCAGCAGGATTCCATACTAAGGACTCCTTTACTGCTGCATCGAGCAATCGATTATTATTTGAAGGGCTCCCTTTCATTCCAGAAGACAAACACTGGACTTTTAGAAGAAGCCCAGTTTTAGACATTACTGACATTTTTCAAGGAAAGATTCCCTATTTGCTGTGGGCATGATTTTTCAAGCCTTGCACAAGGGAAGCATAACTGTTTAGATAGCCTTTTATGCAACATTAACAAGAACTACATGCAGGAAAGCATGGAGAGCAGGGCTCACAATACAAAAGCATCAGCCACTGAAAGAAATACAAACTAATAACACTGTTTTGATAGACACCTCCCACTGGAAGACCAAAAAAGCCCACAATTACAACTGGACTTTCCCAGATCAGAGGAACTAGTATGTGTGACTCAACTAAACTACATTTGACGTTAGCACATTTTTGTTGTTACTTGAGTTTTACCGTTTGTTTTGGTTTGTTTGCCATGGCAGCGAGATGTTTATAGGTCACAGCTTAATTCGGATGATCATTTAGTTAGATTAAAAACTCCCTCAAGACACTACATTTTTCAAAAAGATTATGTTCTCTGCACTGGTCCTACTCCAGTACACACTTCCTCAGACCAGACCCCAACCCCAGAATATTAAGGTATGGTAACAAATCAAGACTGTCCTACCCACAAATATGCCTTGTTTGCTGGTATAAGTTAGCCTGCACCTGCTGTAAGCCCAAGACTATCACTTCAGAGAGCAGAGAGAACACACAAAGTGCAACACAAATAAAAAACTCAGTTGATAAATGTATGTTATAGGGAACTACATCTGGCTTCAAAGCAAGCTGTTTAATTCCAAGAAAATCCTGGTATCAAATAATACATTTAATTTAAACCTGGCTTTTTTGATTCCTTGTACATGGATGAATTAATCAATGAAAAACAAACCAATCAAAATAGATTCATATCTGGCTTGCACGTATTCAGAGTGCCTCTGCATGGGTGTAATTAAATCTGGTTTAAAATATAACATTTTAAATATGTTAATGTAAAATTCCAATTCCTTTAGTAATTTCCCTATAGAATTGTGTATTTTGAGCTAAACAAAAAAAAAGAAGAGAGAGCTTTACAAAAAGTCATGCATAATATGTTAAGTGGTCCAGAAATTACAGTATTTAATTTCCCAGGGCTTGTTTTTAAATTATATACAGAAAAATTAAAGTAGATGATCTAAAATTCTAATAAGTAGCTGAAACCAGAGAAGAAAAATGATAGTAGCTGAAATAGGAAAGAAATATTTCAGCCTACAGGAGATTCTGTATGAAAGAAAATCTTTTAAGCACACAGAAACAGTAATTATGGATGTTTGAAGATACACTTCCACTATGGGCATTAGGGAAAAGAAAAGTGTGTCTGGCCCAGTGAGCTATCTCAACAGCATCTCCCCTCTACACATTCTAATCTGACTGTATTACAGGAATGTTTTTAGCAGAACAAAGTCACAAAGCTGGCTCTCAGACCTTTGCAGTAGTTTTTAGCAGTACAGAAATGTCGTTGAGAAAAGCTAAGTCTCCTTGTCCCAAAAAGGCTGAATATGCCACCTTGAGGAACTGCCACTCTTAAGAAATTGCAAGGACTTCGGAAGTTTGTTAATCCATTGAAAAATCACAATTGTGAACAATCTAGTAACAAGATTTTTTCCACAAGTATTTTCAAAGGAAAGTGAAGACCCAATGAGAAGAGTGATAATATAATAATAGCATCTTGTTCAGTAGCTGCACAACGTTTTATAACTATTTGGTTTGTCACTTGCTGCTGCTTTTACTCCTATTAGTAATGCACAATGGATGCAGCCAGAGAAGGGTGAGGTAAACTCTATTCTAACCTGTGTTCTTAAAGCAGAATCTAACAGTAGTGATGGCAAAGACAAAAAGTCATTCTTGCATACAAGATCAGCTTAGAGTTTATGGATAGGCACCTGTAAAATAATGACACACCTTAATGCTCAAGTAACCAAGACATTTTTAAAGCATGCCAAAGTTTTTTGACAAGTAACTATACTTTCAGCAGTATTTCCTGCAGACAGGAAAGCACTCTTTTAAGCTTCATCTCAATAAAATTAAGACAACTTTTAAACCTAACTTTTTCCTGCACTTTGGAACTGGGGTGTAAATGTCAGTGTGACGAGGTGAGTAGTGATTCAGCACACTATCGTGCAAAAGACACAGGAGTAAACAATCACACTTGGAAAAGAATCAAAGTTCTGCTTGATGAACTTCTCACATACCACTCTGTGATTACGTAATTGTTTCATTTCTGAAGCATCACATGCTTTAGCCACACCAAATCCCTCCAGCAAAAGAGGGAAAAAAAACAAACCTGTAAACTTGACTATTCAACTGGTTCATAAAGCTGAATGTATGATAATTACAGTTCTACTTCCTGCCAGAAAGCAGCAAGAACTGTGAAACCTGATGAACAAAATACACAAACGGGGGTCCAATTCTCCTGAGTTCAAAAAGGAAAATAAAAAACACAGGCACCTGACGAAGTCCTTTTGTCTTGAATTATTAACAGTCAGATTTACATGACTGATAATTTATGAGTATAGCTTTGCAGCCCTATGTCCAACCTTTGAAATTCAGATCGATGTTTAGATTTTTGCAGTTTCTCCTCTGCTTATATTCTGAAATAATACTTTTCTCAGCTCTTTAAAAAGACCAGATCTTCACTTTAAATTAACAGATTACCTAAGTAGAAAATGTCAAGTCGATTTGCTTAAACCAAGACAACTCCCTGTGGGGCCAAATGTAAGGATTTCATCCTATTACAAAGGTGAAAATTTGTTCCTCAAACTTCCAATGAGCAGACACTCAGCATCCCCTTCTCACCTCTGTTCTGAATGTATTTCCTGAAACCTGAGGGAGATGTAGGAAAAAAGAGAGCGTGCAGCTTTCACACATACACTTCAGATCTGTGCCTAATGAGAGGCAGGAAAAACAAACAAGAGAGACAGGACAGCAGAGGCAATGCAGTCACTTCTAAACAGCAATTTTTAAAAGAGGACTTTATAGCAAAGGAAGAACAACTATCTCATATATCTCATATGTGCATTTCTAAAAGTCACTGCAGCATATTAAATGTTCTTCTAATAAAGGAATAAGCGAATTAACCTGATCAACCATGGTTTAAGAAAAAAGGAAACGTGTATGTAACTACAGTTTGCAAAATATTATCTTCTACTTAAAAACACAATTTTGAAGAATAACACGAAGTCAGCCTTACCCATGAGCGTTGCCAGAAGACAGAGTGAATACATCTCCTTGTCGACTTGCTCTTGCAGATCCTTCGATGAGATCTTACTGGTCACAGCAACATCTTCGTGCTTCACAGCATGGGCTGAGTGCGCTGAGGCAGCCTGCCTGCCTTCCTCCTTGCCCTTCAGGATTTCTATGGCAATCCTGTCACCGTGCTGCAAAGGAACAGGCTCGTTCTCCATGCCTTCTTTGGGAGGCAGAAGCTCTTTCGGAGGAAAGCCATAGCGAATACACTGCAAATACGGGGGAATATTAAATTCTCTTGCTATGCCTTCCTGGAGTTCCAAGAAGGTGGTAGTGCACTTCAAGGTAAGCATTGACTGCCTCCCGTCATTGGTGGTTATTCGAATTTTCTTTTCTTTTGCAGACGTTGGAGAATACGGGGTTTTGGTTGGTGTAGCAGGTGCGGACGAGGGCCCCTCACGAATAGCCCCAGGAGAAGCAGTCCTGGGTTGCCCTTTATGCTCTTGTTTCAATTTTTCACTTTTCCGTTTCTGCATTACAGAAGCCTGGTCCACAATGTTCTGCTGAATAGTTCTTTCAGCTTTGCTCATATTCAACTCCTCCTTGTGCAAAGTTTTAGTCTTCTGTCCAGTCAAAATGATTTTGGTTGGAAGTTGAGACTCTAACTCTTGTCCTTGCTGTACATCATCAGCTCTTTGGGTGTGAGCACCATCAATATTTACAGGGGTATAATCATCGGGGTTCTTTTTGGCAGTTTGGTGCAGTATTGTGTTGACAACTTTCTGAACAAGAATCTCACTACCAAATTCACCAGGGAAGTGCTTGGTCACAAGTTTCATGGCGACATCATACACGTTGCTGTTCAAGGAGGTGTCACTTTCATACTGGAACCAGTAGACAGTCTCTCTTACCACTCTTCCACCCCACTCTAGAGTTATAGGAAAAGCTTCAGGCAGATTGTCATATTCTTTACCTTCCCAGTAGTGCTTGAATCCACAGCCACATTTGCCACCTGCAGACCTAGTATTAGTTCTGTCTCCATCAATATACAAAACAGACCCATCTTCTCTGACACGACGCATTAAGTTACCGTGGCACCAGTTACAAACAGTCAAATTACTCAGGCCATAGTCTGGTACCAGCACATCCTTCACGGGGTTGTAAGAACACACCAAACTGTTCAGGGGAAAACTGTAATTTTTGTCAGGCCTTAACTGGCCGTGGGTACTTTTTGCCAGGTTATACAGCTTCCCCCCAGGAGCCAGCCACTCTGGGGGAACGTGATGCTCTGAAAGAGCCCCACAGATGAGGCACCTGTGAAGGCGGTTGTCCATCACTGCTTTTTTGGCAGCTGCAGTGACCTCTTCGGGCTGGACCCCTATTACACCAGTCCTTCTGTAGAAATATTGATGCACATCAGCTACAAGACTGGGGTGGATACCGTGTTTACTCATGAAAACCTCCTCCATCGCAGCAACAAGCCTCATCAAGTACTTATCCTGCAAACTTCTGTCTCCTCCAATAATACAACCACCATCCTCCTCTAACATGATGTACTTTTTGATGAGGTCTTGAGGAACTCCCCAGGCTTTAGGAAGTAGCTTCCTAGGCAGCTTAGGTAAAGCAGCACCTTTTATTCCAACTAGAGGAATATAATGGTTACGTCCTGAGCTACTCCACGCAATGCAGATCGGCTTGTTCAACGTGCCATCTTTTCCCATGCATTTTTCCAGAGGTATCAGACCAGGGAGGAACGTTGCTGAATAATCTCCAGAGCTTCGCATTCCACTCAAGGAGTCTAACAGGATGATAGGCCGGTGAAGCACGTTGGCCAGACCAAAGATGTGAATATTCCTAAGGCCCATTGGCACACCTTCTGGAGGAACAAACAAAGGGTCACATTCATTGATAATATCCTCCCACTCTGCAGCATCAATAAAGTCATGGAAAAGCGCCTTGTAGTGGCTTAGATTCTCCTCAAAATGCTTCTTTAGATTCTCTCGGAGAGCATGCCAGAACAGTTCCCTGCCAACAAGCGCTCGAGAGACTGCATGGACAAGGCAGTGGCCATCTCCATCCACGTGGACAGGAATGAGGCACTCTTGACTGTTGTTGGCCTTCTTGATGTCCTCCAGGGTGTCGTGCAGGTAGATGAGGCTGCCGGAGCGGTCCTTCCCATAACCCATGGTTTCGACGTGCTCTGGCTCGATGAGGAAGGCGCGGTCACCCAGGAGGGAGCAGTCAAAGATGTCTCCCTGGTTCATCTCCGTGAGGAGCTTGGCTTTGCCAGTCTGCTTGTCCATCCCATAGCGGGCCAGGATGGGGGCCAGGAGCTTGCAGTGGTAGTTGGAGAGGCCATTGACTTTGACGAGCTCAGTGTTCCTGCGGGGCGGGCCGGCGCCGCTGACGCCCAGCAGCGCATTCCGCAGCAGGTTGTGCAGCACCAGGTCGGGGTCCGTCACCTCCTCCACGGCCAGCAGCTGCCGCTGCTCGTGGCGCCGCCCGCAGTCCGTGCACTCGATGCTGCCGCTGCCCTGCGGCCCGTGCGCCGGGAAGAACAGCCGCGCCTGGCATTTGGGATCGGGGCAGGTGCCCGAGAAGATGCGCCGGTCTCGCTTCTTGGAGGCGGACGGAGGCGGCGGCTGCGGCTGCTGCTGAGGGGACGGCGGCGGCGGCTGCTGGGGCTGGGACATCTCTCCGCTCCACTCCGCCCGGGCTTCACTCGCACCCGCTCCTCCGCCGCCCTCACAGGCGCATTCCCTGCGCGCCGGACAACGACCGCCGCCTCTCAGACGCC
>VWZT01011767.1:7055-84022 GCA_013397055.1 Pachycephala philippinensis
TCGTCTCCTCTCCTCTCCTCTCCTCTCCTCTCCTCTCCTCTCCTCTCCCATCCCTACTTTTAGCCACCCACCTTGCCCAAATTGGACAGATGTTGCAGCATCTGTTCACATTCACACTCAGCTCCTGCTGTGTTTCGTGTGCTGAGGCTCAGCTGAGGTGCAGGGACAGGTTTGGGAGAGCATCCATCCCAAAGGAACTTTCTGACTTCCCACTTAGTGAGAAGATGTGGAATATTCCTCAGCTAATTAAAGACCTGCCAATTACAAGGCAGCACCGATGTTGACTGTGCTGGCTGAAGAAATTTTTTACTGAAAAATGTCTCCGCTGTCCTGTCTGGGGTTTGCAGCACCGGGAGTGGCCTTTCTGGCAGGAATTGCTGATGGTGCAGCACCAGGCACATTCCTAGGGGTGAAATGTCCTTTATTTCCTGCCCATCCATCCCCCCCCAACCTGCCCAGCAATAAAATGCACAGAAACCAGTGCCAAACTCATCCATCTCTGCCTCCTCCCTCGGCAGGGGGATCGCTCCAGCCCTGCCTCTGCACCTCCCGCAGACCTGAGCAGATTCCCTGGGCTCTGCTTCCACCTTTCAACATCCTTCCAGAGGGAGAACCAGCTCCTGCCACTCAAAGCCTTGTGCTGCAGGGATCAGTATCGGGTCTGCAGCTCCCAAGCCGGGAAATTCAGACTTTCCCCTGAGACTCCCTGATATCTCATGGATTAAGCCAGCAACAACCGAATGCACTCAGCCCTGCTGGCACTCTCGTTCCCAGGGCCCAGGGGAGGCAGGGAGCACGGGGATAAAGCCAGGAGGTATCACCAGCACAGATGAAATGCAGAATCCCAGCAGGAAGCTTTTATCCTCTGGCTCAGGACCGCTCATTGCCAGGGTGCTTTTTTCCAAAAGCCAGGCTGGCACCTGGAGCCAGGAGCCTCCAAAGGAGGAGATCGGATGGCAGAGGGTGGAAAAGGGAGATTCCTGCTGCTGCAGCTCCTTCCAGAAAGGTGGGTATGTCCAGAGAAGAGAAGCAGATAACCGTTGGGATAAGGAATAAAGGAATAAAGAGTGGGGATTTTGCAGAGAAGAAACTTTCTGGAGCCACCGAGGAAGCAGAACAAGTTGGGGAGAGAGACAGAGGGTCTGGAAATCAAAGGGGATCCAAGTGTGTGGAGAAAATTGAGCAGAACATTTAGTTTGACACTCAGGGGTCCTGAAAGGAAAAAAGTTTGCAAACCACAGTGCTAAGGTGTAAATCTGGCTGTTTTCTCCCCAGCCCCTCTGAAATGTCCCTGGTTGTGAATCAAGGTCACCCACACAGCCTGAGCAGCGAGCTCAGGTAGGTTAGGAGCAAAGGCATGGAGCTGCTGGCCCCAGCCTTCACCTGCCCAAGGGTAACAGAATTGAGCAGGAAAAGTACAGTGGATGTGACAGCTCCCTCTCCATCCTCCCGTTTGATCTCCCTTTCTTTCCTGAGATGACAAGCAGTGTCAGAGTGAAGGAGCGCTGCTCACAAGCTGGGGGCTCCCAGGCCACCTCTTCTGAAAGCTTTTCCGAGCAGGGAGGGAGGCCAGGAGGACAAAAATAAATGCTCCTTGTTCAGGGGACCTGAGAGCAGGTCCCCACGTCGCTCCCGCTTCAGAGCAGCAGAAAATGTTCTGAGAGTTGCTGTCAGTTCTGCTGCGTTTTGAGGCTGTCTCACCCCTGAAAGCCTCCGAAGCAAAGTGACACTTGTCATCGGACCAACACCGCGTCCTCCCAAACCCTCCAAAAAACACTAATCTGGGTAAAGGCAAATGTAAAAGAAAATTCAGAGCTGTAAGTGACCTAGAAAAGGAGATTTTTTTTTTTTTTGTTCAGCTCCAGTTGCAATAACAGCACATTGAAAGCTGTGAAATGCTCGGGCATGACAGTCATCGGAGTCATCTAAGTCCTCGTTCACAGGCTGCAGAGGCTGGAGAGAGACCAGGCAGGACAACCTCAGCTGCCTCCCAGATCCCACTAGGAGCTGGCAGAGCTGGCAATTAGCGAAAGCATCTTTTGCTCTTGTAAACTGAACGAGCTGGGTGGGAATGAGCTGGGAAGCGGGGAAGTGCCCGCTGCTGTGATACCGTCTCTAACAACACTTGTGAGAGGTGCTGATGCCTGAGTGGAGACAAACACAACAGCCCTCAGAAGCGGGGGTGGAGAGGGGGTTTTCTTTTTATAGCTACCTGGGAAAAAAAAATCCCACAAACAGGGTATTCCTGGGAACACCGTGGTGGAATGCACCTCACCATCGCTTCAGACTGGATTTTAGGAAGGATTTCTTTCCACAGAGGGTAGTCAAACATTGGAAAAGGCTTCCCAGAGGGGTGGCCAATGTCTCAAGCCTGTCAGTATGTAAGAGGGATTTGGAAAACCCTCTTGAAACTTTTGGACAGCCCTGAATTGGTCGGGCAGTTGGAGTTGATGATTGTTTTAAGTCCCTTTTAACTGAAAATTCTATTCTATTCTATTCTATTCTATTCTATTCTATTCTATTCTATTCTATTCTATTCTATTCTATTCTATTCTATTCTATTCCATTCCAATGGCAGTTCTGAGATTCCTCCCCTGCCCTGTTCCAGGTGTCTCAGTCAAAGCACATTCCAGCTCCCCCCTCACTCTGAGCTCTTTCTTGGGGATGAGCAGAAAATTCTCTCCTGGGACTCCTCAGTGCAACTTTAATGACTGAAAAAATCCTTGGGCTGCAACACAGCCACGGTCACGTGTGTGCTGTCCCTGTCCCTGCATTCACGCTGGATCCCCATGTCTTAGGCACACTTAAATTACACCTCAGGCATTCAAAATCCCTTCCCTCCAGGTACCTTTGCAGCTGAAGGATGATTTTTCCCAGCCAAGACCCAGATCCTGCAGTAATTTTGGACACAGGGAGCTCTCTCTGTTCTCCCTGTGTCGTTCCACGTGCAGCAGCTCTGAAGACACTTTTTCTTGAAGCTGCCTGGATTTTAGGTGCTTGCATCACAGAGTTCTGCCTCCCTCATCACTACCAGTAACCAAACAGGCCCTTGGAACATACTTTAAATGTCAGGAGACTCTCCAGCACTGTTTGACCAATACATGAAATACCAGGACTGGAAAGGATCTGTCTGAACACAATTCCCAGCAGCAGTGATACATTACTGCATCTCCAACTTGTGTATGGAAGATTGAAGCCAAAGATAACCCAAAAAACCTGCAACAGGCCTTTGCCCAGCCCAGCCTTGGATTAGGGGTGGAAAAATCACATGGATATTGATAATCCCTGGGATAATCCTGTGCAGTGCCCTTGAAGCTGTCAGGAGCCTCGCTGAGGTTTGAAGGATGCTCAGCATTCCTTCAGGTTTGACACATGAGCTCTATGCACCATTAAATAAATAATAACCACAGCTCAGAATGAATGGCGTTCTCCTGGATCCCAGCTCCTCCTCTGGGCTCCTTTTCTCCCAGTACAGGCCACAGTTTGCTTTTATTCAGAGCCGCCAGCAGAGCCGTGAGAGAGGGCAGGAGAGCTGAGCTGTGGCTCTGCTCTGCTCCTCCTGGGTTGATGCCTTAGGTTTTAGCTTTTATCTGTTTCAAATCCTGCATTCCCAGTGTGTAACTCTGCAGTGTCCTGCAGCCTGGGAGCTGCTGCTCTCTCATGCTGAGACAGACAGAACAAAGCCTCTCCAGGCTGCTCTCCAAGGACACCCAGCCCGGCCTAGGCCCAAAATGTGTAACCCAGCATCTTGAGAAGGGGGGCAAGCTGAGGGGAAATTCCATCACTAGCTAAAGTTTAACTGGTGAAATTGTGTTGATATGCAAATGGACCAAAGCTATAAAAGTGTGAAGAACTCGTGACTCGGGGTCCATCTTGGGTGCAGCCTTTGGCCTGCCCAGGGTGTGCCTCTGAAGGCCTTTCAAATAAATATCCACCTTTATTCCCTTCCTCGTGTCTAGTCTCTGTTTCTAGGTTGGCCTCTTTAGGCATCAGGGTGACAGTGGATAAATCATTCCCTGGTTTCTCCTTCCCCACCTGCAAATGGCACAGTTCGGGTTCTGGGGGCAGCCCATCACCCATCAGTGCAATTATGACCCTTTCCATTTTTGTCTCCTTGGCTGGCTGCTGGTGGATTGGATCCGTCACCCAAAAACGAGGGGGACTGGTGTGCTTCCCACCCATTTTGCTGCCTGCACTTCCATCCTCAGCAGCAAGAAATTCTCTCCTCAAACCTGGGAAGATCGAGGTTCTTGCTGGGTCAGGCTTTGGTCCACCCTCATGAAATCATAGAGTGGTTTGGGTTGGAAGAGACCTTCAAGATCACCCAGTTCCACCCCCTGCCATGGGCAGGGACACCTTCCACTACCCCAGGTTGCTCCAAGCCCCATCCAACCTGGCCTTGGACACTTCCAGGGATGGGGCAGCCACAGCTTCTCTGGGCACCCTGTGCCAGGGCCTCACCACCCTCACCCTGCCACGCGCCAGGCTCTGGCAGAGGGTGAATTTATTCCCTCAGAGACAAGCAGCAAATCCCCTCCTGACATGCCACCAACATCCCACCAACATTCCGCGTTCACATTCGACTCCCTGGAGACGCAGCTCTGGCCTGAAGCCGGAGGGAGCTCTGGGAGATGAACACACATCTTCCAACTGGTCAGCGCTGTAATTGAATTAAAGGATTTTCAAAGCCCTGGAAAGAGCCTTGACAAGACTGAAAATGGTTCTATTCTGTGAAATTGGGCTTTCTGACCTCGCTGCATCCGTTATTTTTCTGACTGAGGGTTAAAGTGCCTCCAAATAAATCTGATGGTCAGGGCACGGAGGATTTGTCCCCTCCGGGAGTTTTGCTCATCGCCTTCCAGGATGGCCCCTGGGAGAATGTGTTCTGCTCCACATCGAGCTGGCTGTCAGAGCAGGCTGGATATTCCATGGATTTCCTAATCCTCTCTGCCATGGGGCTGAGAGGCCACCCAGCGCTCAGGTGGGATGCACAGGTTGGTGTCTCATGCCCTCACGTGAGCCGCCTCGCAGCGATGGCCCCAAGTCTCCTCATTCCACCTCATCAAGACTAAAATTCACGTGCTGACACTCCCTGCTGCCCACACAAAACAAAAAACATGATGGGAGCTCCTCTGGGTGACCAATCTGACCATCAAGCTCACCTTCGGATAACCAGTTCTCAGTGATAAATGGGAATACTTATTTTTGCTCGCTATAAGGAGCTCCTCGCTCCCGGATTTCCTGACATTTCGAGGAGCTGTCTGATGTTATTTAGCACAGCAGGCTCAGGGAAAACTGAGGCACGGAGCTTACACTGATTTGCCCAGACACACAGAAAGTTCATCATTAGGCAAGGGCTGCATCCTGGGCACTGTGGCCTCTTTTTGCTGCTTTTTTAGCAGAACATTTCATCTTCTAGCGCAGTGTGCAAGCAGTCAGGTGAAAATGAACACAAGTCCTTCTCTCCTCTTTAAAATAGGGGCAAACTTTCCCCATCCTTATTCACAGTGTGCCAGTTCTTGAACCTTTTCCACCACATCCATCAGTCCTACCTTCTCCAGTCTCCCACCAGTCCACCCTACCTTGTCCTGCCAGTCCATCACCTTTGAGCCATGGCGTGGGCTCATAAACCTGCACCCTGACCATTTCCCATGGAATCTCAGCATGAGGGTGAGGAGCCTGGGACTGGAATGGACAAAATTTAGATAAAATTACACATTAGGGAGGAATTCCTCCCTGTGAGGGTGGTGAGGCCCTGGCACAGGTTGCCCAGAGAAGCTGTGGATCCCCATCCCTGGAAGTGTTCAAGGCCGGGTTGGATGGGACTTGGAGCAACCTGGGATAGTGGAAGAGAGTTGGAATGAGGTGATCTTTAAGGTCCCTCTCAACTCAAACCATTCTCTGATTCTACGATGAAATCTTAGAAATATAAAATTATTTTGGTTGTGGTGGGTACTGCTGTGTTCCTGGCTGGGAGTTCATGGATTCATTAAAAAAAGAGGCATTTTAAGAAGTTCATCTGAACTTGCCTCAGTCTTGCAAGGAAGATGAGCAAAAAATCCTGATGGGGAAACTTTTTCTTGTGTCCTTAACAAAGACACATAAAACATCACCTGCTTAAACACCCACCCAGTGCTGATGGTCTGGGCTTTGTCCAGCCCTGGCCCTGAGGCACTTGTGGTCATGATGCCTTAGGTTTTAGCTTTTATATTTTTCTAATTCTGCATTCCCAGTGTGTAACTCTGCAGTGTCCTGGAGCCTGGGAGCTGCTGCTCTCTCATGCTGAGACAGACAGAACAAAGCCTCTCCAGGCTGCTCTCCAAGGACACCCAGCCCGGCCTAGGCCCAAAATGTGTAACCCAGCACCTTGAGAAGGGGGGCAAGCTGAGGGGAAATTGCATCATTAGCTAAAGTTTAATTGGTGAAATTGGGTTGAGATGCAAATGGACCAAAGCTATAAAAGTGTGAAGAACTCGTGACTCGGGGTCCATCTTGGGTGTAGCCTTTGGCCTGCCCAGGGTGTGCCTCTGAAGGCCTTTCAAATAAATATCCACCTTTATTCCCTTACTCCTGTCCAGTCTCTGTTTCTAGGTTGGCCTCTTTAGGCATCAGTAATAACACACTTTCCTCAAATCATGCACAGGCTGCTCTGGAGCCCTCAGCTCCCAGCAAAGCCAATATTCCAGAGGATTCAGACCTGGCAAGAGCTGCAGGCTTAGAGACAGAACCATTTGGGAAGTGGTGCTCTGTACCCAGACAGACTTTCTTGTGCTCATAAAGAGAACAAAATCAATCCAGCAAGGAAGCACATGGAGATAAAGTGACTCTGCTCTGAATTTTACACACAGAGAGTGCAGAGCATTCTGCTGGTGCAGTTCTTTGTGCCTGCTCCGTGCACCTGAGCCTGCCTTGAAGCTGGTTCAAAGCTGCACCCTGTTGGCTGTTGAGTCGCTGGAGTTGGAGCACACAAAAAGCAGGCAGATTTCCCCAACCTGCCTTTTTCCCCACACTTCAAAGCCTGGAGCTGTGATCCAAAGCTCTCCATCAGCACACGCAGATGCCTGGGCTGGGTTATTACAGCCTCGAGTCCCTCTCATGCAGCCTGAGCAGTCAAGCTGGATTTTCACCATGAGCCACCGAAATCCCTCAGCGGCCTGGTTCTGAAGATGGCTCCAGGAGAGCTGGCAGGGATGCAGGCAGGACAAGCCAGCCATAGAATCATGGAATTGCTGGTTGGAAAAGATCCTCGAGCCCAACTCTTGACCCAGCACTGCCGTGTTCACCACTAAACCTCATCCCCAAGTGCCACATCTGCGCATCTTTTAAATCCCTCTGGGGCTGGTGACTCAGCCACCTCCTTCGACTGCCTGTTCCAGGCCATGACCACTCTTTCCATGAAGTAATTTTCCCTGATATCCAATCTAAACGTCCCTTGCTGTGGCTTGAGCCTGTTTCCTCTTGTCCTCTCCCTTGTTACCTGGGAGCAGAGCCTGACCCTGACCTGGCTGCCTCCTCCTGTCAGGGAATTGTGGAGAGCCAGAAAATCCCCTGAGCCTCCTTTCCTCCAGGCTGAGCCCCTTTCCCAGCTCCCTCAGCTGCTCCTGGCGCTTTTTTGGGGTTTTTTTTTCAGAATACACAGCACAAACACATGTGAACACAGAAACCATCCCGAACCTCGTGAGGCTCCAGCCCTCACCCTCAGCACTGAGCCGAGGTTGGGAATTGCGTCACTGAACCCAGAGCCCCTTCCCAGTGGGAGCATCCTCCAGGTGTCAGTGCCTGGCTTTTGCCAGCTCCGGAGAGGGAATTCATTTATTCCGCTTGTATTCCTGACCCCTTTGCCAGGGAAGCAAGGGAGGATTTGATTCAGAGCCTCTGAATCCTCTGTCCTCTCCCCCTTTTCCCTTCTGTCAAGAGCCATTAAACCCTGCTCTGCTGGCAGGCAGCAGAAGCCCTGAGTTCTGCTGCTCAGCTTCTCCTGCATCCTGCGCTGTGAAAGGCACTGGAGAACAAGCCAGCACCTGCTTTCCCAATTCCATGGACAACTCAGCCCACTGGGAAGCAGCTCAGCAAAGGCCAGAGGAGTTTAACTCCTCTCCCAAACAGGGATGGACACAGCCCCATGCTCTGCTGCTTTGTGCTGGCAGAATTGGCCACCTCTTTCCTGCGACACCTGGAATCCAGGAACACCTGAACTCCCAGGAAAAGGTGTCCTTGTAACAAGGGAAGTGTCTGGAAAAACATCCCCCTGGAATCTGCTCTTCTTTGTGCTCCCAGCAGCCCCAGAACCCAGGCTGAGCAGGGATAAATCCTCAGGCTCCGGAGGTGTGACTGGGTTTCACTGCATTGCCCTGTTTTGTCTGCTCTCATCCAGGGCTAAAAAAAGGCTCCTGGGACCATAATTCCATCTGCCTGGATGCACATTGCGAGTGCAGTCAGACAGGCTGAATTAAGGGATACTTTTAACTGGGTTTAACACAGGGGAACTAATGGGAATATTCAGATTAACCTCCCTGCGTGTCCCTGTGTAGCCAGGCTTTGCGGGCACGGTGCTTTCCACAGGAGCAGTTGGGAAAGGCAGGATTTGCAGCTGAAGATGTGGGGAATTAAACTGATTAAGGGCAATGGAGCTGGAGCAGGGGGACTGGCAAACACCAGCACTGACACCCTGCATGGGATGCTGTGAAGGGCAGTGTTGCCCCCCCACAGCTGGGGAGTCACAGTAAAAATATATATAATATATAATTCATATAAAATTAATATATTATGTGCTATTAATAGGTCCGAATGGGAGAGCAGTGCACTGATTTTTCACGGGGCTTTGGGGTTTTAACAGGCCAGCAGGTTGAGGGAGGTGATTCTGCCCCTCTGCTCTGCTCCTGTGAGACCCATTCCTGGGCTGTGTCCAGCTCTGAGGCCTCCAACATCAGAAGGATGTGGAGCTGCTGGAGAGATTCCAGAGGAGACCAGAAAGATGGTCAGGGATGGAGCCCCTCTGCTCTGGAGCCAGACTGGGAGAGCTGAGGGTGTTCAGGGGGGGGAAAAGAAAGCTTCAAGGAGACCCTAGAGCCCCTTCCAGTGCCTAAAGGGGCTCCAAAAGAGCTGGAGAGGGACTTGGGATGAGGGATAGAGTGACAGGACAAGGGAGATGTCAAATGGCTTTGAGCTGAAGAAGGGTAGGTTTATAATAGATTTTGGGAAGAAATTCTTGGCTGTGAGGATGGGGAGGCCCTGGCACAGGTTTTCCAGAGAAGCTGTGGCTGCCCCATCCCTGGGAGTGATCCAGGCCAGGCTGGATGGGGCTTGGAGCAACCTGGGGTGGTGGGGGGTGTCCTGTGACAGGGGGTGGAACTCAATGATCTTTAAGGTCCCTCTCAACCCAAACCATTCTGTGTCTGTGTCTGGGGGGACTCATTTATCTGTGCCAGCACAGACAGGCTGTGACTGCCTGATCTACAGCTCTGGCAGGGTCATTAATGCTCCGGGTGACAGACAGGGGGAAAGAGAAGCTGTTTCTTGACTTTAGAAAGCTTTTCTTCAAAAGACAGGCACTGAGAGATGGATGAACTGATGTGATGAGCAGAATGATTCCGTGGGATGTCAGAGATAAGACAACTCCTGTGTGACACTTCTCTGGTGGTGGGGAGTAGAGGAACAAAGGGAGCTGTACGTGCCCTCCAAAGGGAATCAGATCAGATCACAAAAAGCCCCAAAATGCACAGGAAAGAAAACTTAATGCCTTTCTCTTTCAACAAGTGGGGTGGAGCCCATGGAGCTCACACCCTGTCCTGCCACTTGTGCTGCCTTCCAAGGACACGTAATCCTGTGGGACATGCAGTCAGGGATTCAGACAGCTTTGGGTTCTGCTGGTTAGACACTGGATATCCCACCTGAAAAATGGGAATTTCAGGCAAAGCAGCTGCACTTCAAGATTCATGGGGTGGCTGGACCATAAACACCAAAGTGTACAATTACCCTGTGAATAAATTATACAAACAATTCCTAATTCTGGGATATTTTGGGGGCTCCTCTGAGTTGTTCCAGATAAAGCAAACAAACAAAAACACCCCCAAAAAACTTACTTTGACGCTACAAAACTCTCCCTGTGGCTTGTGGCTCTGTGTGACCACCTCCAGGACCAACCCACACCCTACCCCCCTGAAAAGATCCCGTGAGCAGGGCTGTCCTCAGCCTCTGGGAGCTGCATTTTAGGACACCACGAGTTTCCAAGTGATTTCAGCTCACCCCAGAGCTGAGGCAGGGTTTGTTTTGTTCTCCCAGCCTCACCTTGCTCGCACAGGTCACCTTCCCAAACAGCCAGGTTTGCATTTCCCAGGTCTGGTAGGTGAAAGGCTTTAATTATTGGAACAGATGATCTTTCCCAAGGGAAGCCGAGGGTGTCCTTGAATTAAAACCACAGATTCCCGAGGCGCTTTCTCTTCCAAGAGCACGAAAGCTTTTATGCAAATATTTTGGAAGGTTTGGAAAGGCCTCTTAAGATCAGTTATTGTAATGCCTGGTTATTATAATGCTTAGTTATTATAATGAGACAGAGAGGAGCAGAGGAGGTGCTTGATAGAGCCAGGCATTCCCTGTGGGATGAGGTTCCCCTGGAGATGCAGATCTGCTGGATCTCACTCTTTGTCTGTCTGGGGTTGGATTTCACACCTGCATGGCCTGATTTTCCCTCCTGCACCAGGGGCTAAAATACGAGCCCTCAGCTGGCTTGGTCCCTGCTGTCACCAAGGAGGGGACAATTAGTGCTCACCTGGGGCAGCCTGATCCCAAATTGCCTCTCCAGACACTTCATAGAATCACAGAATGGTTTGGGTTGGAAGGGACCTCAAAGATCATCCAGTTCCACCCCCTGCCGTGGGCAGGGACACCTTCCACTATCCCAGGTTGCTCCAAGCCCCATCCAACCTGTTCTTGGACACTTCCAGGGATGTGACATCCACAACTTTTCTGGGCATCCCCGTCTCCAGGGTTCCAACAGCACCCTCACAGTAAAGGATTTTTTCCTGATATCCAATGTAAACCTACTTGATTTCACTTTAAAGCCATTCCCCCTTGTCCCATCACTCCATGCCCGTGTCACACACCCCACACTTTGTGGTTTGTGACTCTCCCTTTCCATCTCACACCACTCCTCCTCATTTACCTGATCCCACGCTCAAAAGCACCCAAACACAGCTTTGATGGCCTGAACCCAGACTCATCAGCCCCACGGGGCAGCGGGACTGCTCTGCAAACTAAGTAGCTCCACATCTTCCTCTGCAGCCACAGAATCATGGAATTGTTAGGGCTGGAAAAGATCCTGGAGCCCAACTCTTCACCCAGCACTGCCATGTTCACCACTAAACCTCATCCCCGAGTGCCACATCCACACGTTTTTTGGATGCTCCCAGGGGTGGTGTCTCCACCACTTCCCTGGGCAGCCTGTCCCAAAACCTGATCACCTTCCCGGTGAAGAATTTTTTCTCCATGTCCAATCTAAACCTCCACTGGTGCATCTTGAGTCCATTTCCTCTTGTCCTGTCTCTTGTTACCTGGGAGAAGAGACTGACTCCAACCTCATTAAAATGTCCTTGCAGGGAGTTATAAAGACACATGAAGTGATCTTGTCACCACTAACAACAAACCGTGGCTCTGCCTCCCTGTTCCCATTGCCAGATAAAATCCCTGTTGTCCACCAGGGCAAGGCAGGGGAGGAACACAACTCTGGTGATGCTCAAGCACATGAACACACATCCGTGGCTGTATTTATCAACTCCTCTCCTGTCCCAGCAGGACAAAGAAGGAGCAGGAGACCAGATCCTGCCTGGGTTTTCACTTCATCAGGGCTAAGCAGCCAATAATTACTCCGGATGAATACCCTTGGAGCAGAGCCAGAGAATCCCAAATCATTCTCTGATTTCCACTTTCAATTTACCCAGCTCGTGCTAAGCTCATTAATCACACTGGCAGCACCCAACACAACAGAAATTAGTCCCTGATCTTCTCCCCTCTTATTTCACGACATGAGGAGTTGGGGGCAAGAGGAAGAGAAAAGAGAGGCAGGGGTGCCACCCACGAATCTCACAGTCACTCAAAGGGGCTGGGATTAATAAATCAAAAATCCATTGTTAATAGTACAAGCTTAAATATCCATCTAAATGCAAATGAGTGAACACTCAGGGGTTCTTCCTCTTTTTATTTTCTTCCAAGTGCTCTGTTCGACAGCTCCATCTTTGAGGAAGCACATGGTCACCAGATAATTGTCTGTTCTAATTGCAATTTTACAGTCCAACCCTTCACGGCCCATGGATTTTAAGTGGCCTTTAAAGAGTTTTGGCGTGCTCTGGATGGGATTGAAAGCTCAGGTGGCTGCAGGAAGAAGCAGGAGCTCTCATGGGAGGATTGCTCCAGGTTTCCTGCCTCTGTACCTGTTCGGTCACAGGATTCAAGGGGTTAAATCTGGAGGCTGGGTCACTGGAATCGAGTGGAATTTGGGTCACCAAGACCTGCAGCCTCAGGTGGGTGACTGTGAGTGTAAAAACTCCACCTAACCACCCATCCTTGGAGCAGGAGCATGGAGAAGAGCAAAAGAGGAATCTTGAGAGGTCTCAGTGTCTTCTGAGCAAGCAGCACCCCGACAGGCTGGCTTGGGCTGCACAGGGAATGCAGCAGGGTGGAGGGGAACAGGCAGGGAAATGAGGCTGTAAATCCATGAAATCGGGCAGAAATGGGAAATGGGATTTCACAGAACCGTTTGGCTTGGAAGGGACCCTCAAGAACATTTAGTTCCGACCCCCCTACCACGGACAGGGACACTTTCCACTGAGGTTGCTCAAAACCCCATCCAACCTGATCCTGATCACTTCCAGGAATGGGGCCTCCTCAGTTTCACCCATTTGCACAACCACCTTACGAGGCTGATCAGTGGGAAAACCTCCAGTTTATAGGGAGATGTGGCAGGAAGGAGAAGATGGGAGCAAAGAGGGGAACCACACAAGAGTGGCTGAGCCATGGGGTTTCCTGGCACAGAGTCACCAATCAGGACCTCTACCACCTACCAGGCAACAAATCCAGGGTGCAACCTAAAAGTTCTTGTTCCAAGCAGGAAACAATTCCCCAAAATGGTGATTCAAACCCCTTAACAGCTCCAGAGCGCTGTTCAAGTTCGAGGTGAGCAGTCAGGACTGGGGAACGGGGTTTGCATGATTTGCCCTTCATTAGGCTTTCCCGGGAGGCACCAGCGGTAGCAAATCAACTTAAAAATGTTGTGCAAATCAGCTTTTAAAATATAGCACGAACAGCTTGGCAGCTCCCCTCGCCAGAGCTCGCCGGATCAGCTCTAAGTTTTGGAATATCCCCCCAGCAAAAAATCTGCTGACATCAACATTTGGGGCTTTTCAGCTGCTCGGGATTGTAAATGTTGGTTGCAAACAATTGCAGGCGTGCACACACCCCCTCCAAAACCCGGCCAGAGTGGAGGCTTAGCAGCAACATTTGCACAACCGATCTGCCCGGGGGTTGGAATCCATCCTTGAAAACCGAACCGTGGCATCAGTGCCAAGAAATTTCCTGCTCGGCTCTGAGCTCCCATTCTTTGGTGCTGTGAGGATATGGGTATGAAGAAAGGCCTCAGGCTGGGAATTTCTTTAGCCCTTGCAGTACTTTGTGAAGATTTTCTTTCTCATGTGAAGAATTTTAAAACAATGTTATAGTTTTGTAAATCTCTGCACCTGCACCTACTTCTCAAGGACTGTTGTGGCTTCAACCAGAAAAACATCCAGAAACGGATGTCTCAGAACTGGAGCAATCACCCCAAGGGGTGGGTGTCCGAGTGAACAATCATTTTATGCCATTCAACACACTTTCGCATATTAACATATAAAAGTTGTTCAATCCTCCATTAAAACTCTCTTACTTCAGATCAAATTCGTGGTAGCGTGGACTCTGTCAACTTTACATCCTTGGCAGCAACAGCGACATGAGGATGCAGGGATGAAAGACTGAAAGGAATCCCAGCATTTTGCACTGCGAGAGGGACAACAGGCAACCCAATGATCTGCTGAGCCTTGGGAGGAAGAGTATGGAGCAGCCAGAGCTCCAGGGCAGGGAGTGACCTGGTTCAGGGGGTTGGAAGGAGATCTTCAGGATCCCTTCCAACCCAAACCGTTCTCCAGGACGAGGCAGAGCTGATGATGCTGAACTGGGCACTGCTTTGCCTCCAGTTCAGAAATGGCATCCAAACCTCTCGATCCATGCTCAGCACTGGGCAAACCTTCATCTGTGTCCTACCAGGCCCTTCCCAGTGCCAGCTCTGAGAGATTCCTGTGCCCACCCTGAATGGCATCCCTGTCCCTCAGACCCAGCCACATCCAAACTGGATTTTGCTGTTTTCATGCTCAGAGTGCAGCTAATTAAATCCAGGTCTGAGCATGGCAGGGAAACATCTCCACGCTCCTGGACACAACCCTCTCTCTGCTTTCGGAAAGCCAAAATGGAATGGAGTGCAGAGCAAAAGGGGCGATGGTTCCAACTCCTGCCTCTACTTGCCAAAAATGGGGTTGTTGTACAAGTGCTTTAATTCCATTCCAGCATGGAGAAACAACAGATTTAGCAGAGCAGGCCAGCTCCTGAGCCTGCCCACCAATCCAACCCTCTGTGCTGACCCACACGCTCAGTTTGCTCTTTGGCACGCAGAAAATATAATAAAATCCCCTTTCATTAATTTCTTAAAAGTCCACCTGCATCTCAACCATCTTTAATGCTGGAGCAATTTTCACTAGAAGCCAGAGGGACCAGTTCTACAACACGAGTGTGAGTCCACAGGCAGAGAGACCCTCTGGGTTCTTCAGCTTTGCTTCGGGTCTGCTCAGAGATGCCAAATTAATCCCAGACCAACAAGAACCGAGCTGAGTGTAAATCTGTTGCCTGCCTCTGTGTGCATATGCTACTTAATGGAGCATAAAAGGACAAGAATGGATTCATTTTTCAGATGCTGCAGGTAATAATAATAAATAATAATAATAAATGCAGGGGCATGTGCCAAATGTCTGAGATCTCAAGGAGAGGAGCTAAGTGCAAGCAGAAGAGGAGCCAGGTAGGCCCTCAAACTGAGATGCAAAAGTCAGCGAAGTAAAACCACGGTTAAATCAAACACTTTGTATCCTTGTCAAGTTCATTCAGGATTTAAGACCTCACTTTCAGAGTGGGTTTTTTATTTTTTCTTTCTAAGATGCACATGCTTTGACAACTACTCCCCATATGGGATTTATGGTCCCAACTCTTTGTGGCAACTTGGGATTGCTTTTTTTTTTTCCCCTGCTGGCCACAAGCACATCACTCAAACCCTCCTGAACAGCACCAGTCATGGCTGGAATTCTGGCAAAAATCGTTTTTTATATCACAGCAGCACAATATGAAGTTCATATCACCTGGACTTCACCTCCACAAATACTGAATTTTTGCTACTCTCCTTATGGTGCATGATTTGGGGTGAGCAGTGCAGAGAGCCAAGCACTGCTATGCTGAGCTCAGTCTGAAAAATTCCACAGTCCTGGGTCCCAGTTCATGTAACCTTTGTGTGGAAAAGTCAAAAATAGCACTAAAAGACAGCTCAGAGAGAAGCAGTGCACGTGTGAAGGAAGAAGCACTCCCCACCAGGGTGAAGAAAATACCAAACAGAGACAGCAGGAACTGACACATCACTGCTAAAACTGTGATGATTTCACCCAAAAAAGCAAACAGACCTGTGAGAGTAAAAGGAAAACCATAGAACTCACCCATCATTTTCATCCCACAGGATGCAGGTCTGGTTGGTGGTTCCCTGCCAGGAGACAAGAAAGGGAAAATAGAAACAAATCAGTGTCACGCTGTTTGTGCAGTGCCTGGACTGGAAAGAACAATGTGGGGCCTGTAAAATACCTTCCACTCTAAGCATGGGGTGTCTGGGATACACCAGAGGAGCTGTCATGGATCTCAAATCCTTGGAATGGCTTTTGCCACCCTGGGATTGAAAAGCCACAATAAAATGTGCCTTGGTTTGTTCCGCATCACGACCACTGCAGAGGGATTTGACTCTGCCTCTCTCCTGACTCAACCCACGGATATTCCTCCTCATCCCTCCTCTCACACAGAATCCTTTTGCTGCTCCCTTCTGGAAAGTGGATCAAATACAGCCTGTGCTTTTGTGGGACAAAGCCAGAGCCCTGCAGGAGGGGGTCAGGTGTGTTTAAAGCCCCCTGGAAGAGGTTAGCCTCTGACTCCAGCTGTCTGAGACAGCTTTGGAAAATCCCTCCAGGAGAGTCCGAAGACACAACAGATCTTAATATTCATGTGGTAGAGCCTCGGGAGAGCATCTGAGCTCCACAACAAGGACGGGCCTTGGGGTATGGAGATGTCCATCCCATAATCTGCTTAGGGTTGAGCAGAGGAACCTGGAGGGAATTTTTGCCTGCCTTGGAAAGCGTTGAGGACCACAGTAATATTCCAGAATTAATGGGAACAACCTTTCCCTCCTCGAGGAAGACCATTGTTACATCAAGTTATGTTAATGAGGGCACAATTATTCCTCCTGTGCTGATGCCCACGGTGGAATGGTGTGAGCTGGGGACAAGCCAGGCCGTGTTCCCTGTGCCAGCAGTGTCACCCTCCTGCTGCTCTGGAAACGCAGCCTGGTTTTTGGGAGGATTGAAGGGTCCTGCACCAGAAGAAGGTGTCAGGAGCCCATGAAAACCACCTCCTTCCTAACACTGACACATTCCTGCCCCACAGACCCAACACAGCCCTGGGATGGGGCAGGATCCCAGGAACCACTTACGTTGTACAGGTGGGAGAATTCGATTTCCAGAGGGGTGAGGAGAGACCGAGGGAATGGCTTGACAGTCACGGAGATGACTTTGGAGTTCAGGACGGTGCTGTTCCTGGGGAGAAGAGGGGAAAAGAGAGGTTTTGGAGGGATTTTTGCGGAGCAGGGAGTCCCATGGCAACCATCACTGGTGGTGCAAGGTTTGGTGTGCACTGTGCAAAAGGGGTTGACCCCACTGCTTTAAAATACCCCCAAAGAACATTTGCTGCTGATGGACCCCATCCTCTGCGCTCCGGGCTCCCCTCACAGCCAATCCACTACCAAAATCAAATCATTTATCCCTCCAAAATCCAACCATTTTATGAACCTTATCAACCCCTAAAGCAACTGGACTTAGAGTCTGTATCTAACCCAGAAATAAAATAGTCCTGGACTCATTTTCTGTCCCTGCCATGAGGAAACAGAGCTCATTCGGACTACAGTGACCATTGTAGGTCAGAATACTCCATGATTTCATGTGCTTTCCAAACTAAAATCCTGTTTTGTGTCTCCAAGGCTGGCTTAGCCTGCACTGCAGTGAGGCTGAGGCGTGGTTGATAATCCGTGGGGCAGCACACGATCCTGGCTGGAGGCACTGCTGTGTATCTTCATTCCTTGAGGACCAAAAGCAAATGGAAAAAGGCCAAACCTTTCATGTAGATGTCTAAATGTCTGTGCCCAGGCAAATATTGTGATAAATCTGGCAGCCCTGGCAGGTTTGGCTCTTGGGAGGGGCAATGAGTGAGGAGATAATTCCCATTCCTGGAAAGCCAAACTTTGTAGGCACTTCCCTGGACACCGAGCATGTAAATACACAGAGTTTCCTCATTTTTCTGCAATTTATCGGTGTTTAAATAAGCAAAAGGTCCCCACGAGCAGCAGCTGAAAGTGCTGAAGGAATTGGTAGTGGAGTGGTAGATCCAGATCAGGCTGCTCCCAGCCCCTGTGGCATCCATGGACAAAGGAAATCCTTCCCTATCCAAATCTTCACCAAATCTGCAGGTGCTGCCAAAATCTTTCACTTTTCTCTCTGGGTTTTATCTTTTCTTTTCTTTTTTTTTAGAAAATAATTAGGTGGGAAAGATTTGCAGTTGCTTAACAGCAGCTTAAAAAAATATAGGGTTTGAAGAAAAAAAAAGAAGGGAAAAAAGTGTTTGGAATTGTCCATGGATGTGTAAGCGGACGCTCAGAAAGCCACTGTTCCACCAACACTAGAGGGAACAACAACATTGATTTAACAGGATAAATAAAAAAATAAAAATATATATGTTTTTCCTTTAAAAAAAAGGAAAGACTAAAGAAGAAAAAGAAGAAAAAAGGAACAAAGTGACAAAGCCCAACTATCACCCTACAGAGGAAAAGTAAAGGAGTAAATCAATAGGAGCAGGCAGCCGTGAGAGGCTAAAAACGGGATCTGCTGGAAGGTAACCAGCAGTGCATGTCTTCATTAGAGGCTGTGTCTGTGAGGGTCAGTCCTTGGGTCAGTGCTGCTGAATATTCGTGTGAGCAGCGGGGCTGACACCGAAACCTCCTCGTGGAGGCTGAGGAGCAGCTGAGGATCGATGCAGCAAACACAAACAGAAAGAGAATTTGATTTTTCAGCGAGGCAAGTGGTTAGAACACAGAAGTCACCGGTGTGCAGACCGTGAAGGGTGTCAGTGGCCAAGAAGCTCAGCCAGAAGTTGAAGGAGGCTTATAAAAAGTGGAGAGCAACTTTTTACACGGGTAAATCACGATACTACAAGGGGGAATGGTTTTAAACTAAAAGAGAAGGGGTTTGGATTAAATGTTGGGAAGAAATTCTTTGCTCAGAGGGTGGTGAGGCCCTGGCACAGGTTTCCCAGAGAAGCTGTGGCTGCCCCATCCCTGGAAGTGTCCAAGGCCAGGTTGGATGGGGCTTGGAGAAACCTGGGATAGTGGAAACTGTCCCTGCCCACGGCAGGGGATTGGAGTGAGATGATTTTTAAGATCCCTTCCACTGAGATGAAGCAAAGAACTTCTGCCTGTACCCTCCTTGTCTGGATTCCACTCTGCTGTTGGGTTTAGCTTCACTTTGAGATGGGGAAACAGCAAAGGGAGTTCAAAACAGAGACACAAAATCGATCCAGGTGCCGGAAAACCAGACAAAAAGTTCTCTGTTGGAAGGCTTGTCTGACAGTTCCTTGCATGCGGGGGGCTTCTCAGTCACCCACCCGAAGGCCTGGAAATGAAAATCAGACAAATTCAGCCTCGGAAAGAGAGGCAGGCTCCTGGCAGAGAAGGTAATTAAGCAGCTGAGCAGCTTGTCGAGGGCGGCGAAGGACTCAGCGTCACGGGGAATCTTTCAGGAGGAAGATGAGTCGTTTCTCCTACGAGCACGTTGCAGCCCAGCTTCTGGGAAGGAAACAAAACACGTGGAGATCGGGCTCGAGCAGGAGTCCAGAGGAGCTCAGGGGGCTCCTGAGTGGCCACCCAGGGTGTGCAAAGAGCTGTGAACACGGTGCTGGGTACACGGGGAGGAGCAGGCTGGTGGCTCTCTGCTGTCCGTGTCCTCTGCAGCAGAGCCCAGCTGGGACCAAGTGCCTCTCTCACCTCCCTGGCTTGGAAAATCAGGTTTTGTGTGTGGCCCATCCCAATTGTCACAGCTGCCAAGATCCGCTGGGGTCTCTGGATCCAAGGGGACAGAGTAATTCGTGACTCAGAGACAGAATTGCTGCTTGGGGGAGGTAAATTGGGACAATTAGGAACAGCTCAGCTGGTGCTGTTTGCTGAGTTAAATCTTCTTTTTTTTTTTTTTTTCCGTTCTTGGAAAAATCACTCTGCACTGAATCAGAGTGGTCCAATCCAGGATCTGGGTCCATATTTCTTATCTGTACCCGGGACCAGCTGCTCTCCTCAGTGGTCAGAAATATTTTTTACCCATAGGCAGCTACGTGGTTATTTAACAACCTTCTCCTTTTTAATGCTGTGTCCATTTGCACAGCGCTGAAGTAAGAGGTGCTTTGCTGCTGCTGCTGCTTTAATTTCTCTCTTTTTCTTTTTTTGGCTCTCCACAGGTGATTCAAGACTCGAGTTTTTTTTAAAGAGGGACTGTCCTTTAATTAAGGAACATCTTAAATCAGCTCTCCCTTGGGAGCGCTGTTCGGAGGCTGTGGCCGCCGCAGCTGCTGGTTATCAGAGCTCATTCCCTGCTTGGCCAGAGGAAGCAGAAATGCCGCTGGATCATTTGAGCCAATGATGTTTATTGCCCTTCTGATCTAATTCCCGCTGCTGTAATGGAAGATATTACAGAATACAGTTGGCTGACTTGCTAATTCCTCTCCGCGCTCACTCGCAGCTCTTCTGCCATTGCCAGTGCTAAATCTGGAGGTATTTAAATGATTATCGGTGAGGAGAGATGCCCTGGTGTTTATGGTAAATGGGCTCACGCTAATCAGTGCAGAACAGATTTAGAAGGTGCCTTAGGATGCTTAATTTACTGCCTCAGTACCAGTCTCGGGGAATAAAAAAATAAAAAAGAGCGAGAGGAAAAGGGAGAGGAGCAAAGAAAAGGGAAGGGAGGGCTGAACACAAAAGCTTTGGTGCCCGAGGCGCTTTGCAGCGCCGGGAACACGGCAGACATGTGCAGCCAGGCGTGCTCTGCTCCCCTCTCTCCTCCCCGAGCCTGTCTGCGCTCTCTCCAGGGCTCAGTGTGCCTGGCAGCTCGGCGAGATCGGGGCAGCTGAGCAGCCCCCATCTGTCAGGGCCGCCAAAATCCCTCGTGAGGAGGAAAGGCAGGGTGAGGTTCCATTCCTGGAGGGCGAAGGGTGGCAGGGAGGAATGAGACAGCAGCACTGAGCCGCCTCCCCTCGTGTCTGGGGTGCTGCACGTGGATGGGGAAAACATTCCTGCTCCTCCAGCACTCGATGCGTGAGCCTGGCCCCGCCTGAGCGTGGGCGTCAAAATATTCCCGTGGCAGGTCAAAATCTGTCTCGTTGCACCCAGTGATCTCTAGTTTTTCCTGGAAGGCTGGGGCTCTGCAGCCAGAGGGATCTTCCTGGCGATTTCCCAGCTGCTCCCCCTCCCCAGCAGCCCCTCTCACCTCTGCAGGGAGAGGATGTTGCCCACGTTCCGGTACAGCACGGTCCCCACCACGAAGACGGAGGAGTCGTCCGACACTGCAGGACACCGGAGGAGAGGGAAGAAGACAACAGCACTGAGACAATCGGGGTGGCAGCTGTCCCCACGGGACACCCAGGGGCAGGGTTTGGCCTCTGGAGGGGTGGAGGGCTCACTGTTGGGGCATGGCCAATGCCAGTGTCACTGTAGTGGGATGCCGTGGCTGCTGTCTCCTTGCTGTCTCAGCACCTTGGGCCTGACCTGGCATCCCAGATTTCTGCCCTCCCCCCTCCCAAATGGTGCTCCCCCTTTCAGAAACCCCCCAAATCCCTCTGACAGCAGCACAACAGACAAATCTGCAGGGGGGGAAAGGTCTCTTGCAGCCACCTCGAGGCCTTTGGAGCCGTCCACAGCTATCAGGCCATCAGAGAGAAGAGCCGCGCTCAGGCCGACAAGGGCAGCGGGAAGGGGAGCGGCCCCACCCCGCCTGCTCTGACCCCAAAACCCATGTGCTGCCTCTGGGGGCTGCAGCAGATCCAGATGAGCCTCTGAATCATCTGTGTGACCTCTGGGCACGTCACTTGACCTCCTTCTCCTTTTCCTCTTATTTTTCCTCCTCCTGCTGCTCCGCTGCCTCGCGGTGCCCAGCTGCAAAAAGGCCAGAACTTTCCCTGATAAACCCCGGGGCTGGATTTTCAGGGGGAGGAAAAGCAAGTGGCTGGGTGAAAAGCAATGCTGAAGAAGCCTGGGAAAGCACCAGGTGGGGCTTCTCTGATATCTTGTGCTGAGGTCGAGCTGACAGTGTGTCTGCTCCATCACTGCAGGACAGGCACAGCTCTGCATGTCCTGTCTTTCTTATCAACAAATTGGGATATCTGGTGAGCACATAACTGGGAGAGACTGACAGACAGGCTTGCAGAGCAGTTGTGTCACCCAGCTGCATGAATCAGTGTCGGCCCATCAAAATCAACTGCTCAAAGTCAGCTCCCAGCAGTGAGGGGATTTGGATTTGGTCTCGTGGAGCTGCCTGTCTTCATCACTTTGCTCAGGATAGCTACTCCTGGTCCCTGCAGCCAGAGAAATGTGAGGATCAAAACTAATAGAGGTGGATTTCTGCTGGAATCACCGAGTAAACCCTCAAAAACTACACCACCAGCACAAGATATTGAATAAAACAGAGGCAGAAGAGCCCTGGGTGGTACTCAGGAAACCATGGAGAGGTGAGCCCTGATGGGAAGTTGTTTTCTCAGGGTGGGTGTCACGTTTTGTTTGCTCAGTCACTACAGCTCGGGGGTCCTGGAGCAGCTCGGTGTGAGGATGCTTCCAACAGAAATCTGGAAAACAGCATCATGGGGAGCTGGATACTTTTGGGACAGCCCTCAGCCTCAGAGCAGGATCAGCTCTGTCTAGGTCTGGTGCCAGCAATTTGTCCAACAAATGATTAAAAGTTTCCAAAGGTGAAGGCACCACAGCATCGACAAAGAAACTGGGATAACGCTCCCAACGTGCTCCAGCTTCTCCCAGGGAGCTCACGCTGTCTGACAAAACACAAGGAGTGCTTGACACGGCCCTGGCTCTGCCAGTGACTCACTGTTTACCCTCGGGGGTGTCACTTAACTCTTCTTGGCCTCAGATTTCCCAAGCTGGAGCGATGGCTGATGCCATCCCCAGCAGGGAAGCCCAGCACAAAAGGTCCTGGTGTGACAACGAGAGGCCAAAGGTCTTCTGTAGCAACAACTCAGTCTCCAGCCTCTGTCCCAAGGAAGGGGGAGCCAGCAGCTCTCAAAGCCAGGAGTGCTGGAAGTAAATCCCATCATTTCCCAGCAATCAGCCCTATTTAGGGTCCTGCTTTTGAGAACTCAGGGCTCAATCCTGACAAATGTTTTCTCTGCCAAAAGATGAGCACCTTGAGCGTGTTGGTTTCTGGGACTCTCATCCATCAGATCATCCCAAAAACCTCCAGGTTTTCTTCCAGATCTGGCAGTGAGGCCACCTTGGTTGAGGCACCACCTCCGTGCTGGGGCTCATACCCATGCTGTGATACGGAGCCTCAGTGATAAATGCCTCTGAATTTCATCCCTGGGGGCAGGAAATTTCACACAAGGGCCATAAACTCCCAGATCTATCAAAGCTGGTCCAAGCAGCAGACTCAGAGCCACCAGCTGCTCGGCCTGACCTGCTGACTCCCAGCTGCTCACCCTCAGATGGCTCCCCCAGGTCTGGATCCAGGCTTGGGGGCCACCTAAAGCCTTGTTTGCCCATTTTTCCTGCTTCTTTAGGGAAAGATAAACATCCACACCCGGGCACTAAGCCTACCCCTGAACTTTTGTGAGGAGTTTAGGTTGAACTCCTGGTCAGGCCACATCTGAAAGCCTTATTTGCGCTCATTTGGTGTCCAAACATTTGTGAGCAAATCCAGCTGGGCTGGAAGGAGATCTGAAGACCAGGCAAATGGAAGGAACCACTCTTAGAAAATGAAGGAGAAAATTTGTGTTGGCTGTGCTGCCTACCTGAGAGCCCTGAAGACAGGATGCTCTTGGAGACAGTGACCTTGTCCTCCGAGTTCTTGGCCCAGTCCACCATTCCCCTCCAGCCTTTCATGGGGAAGGTGATGTCTGTTGCTGCATTTGCAGGCAGTTTGTGAATGCCGAGGACTGGGGAGAAGCAAGAAATAAAACCAGTAAGTGAAACTGATGCCTTAGGTTTTAGCTTTTAAATTTTTCAAATTCTGTATTCCCAGTGTGTAACTCTGCAGTGTCCTGCAGCCTGGGAGCTGCTGCTCTCTCATGCTGAGACAGACAGAACAAAGCCTCTCCAGGCTGCTCTCCAAGGACACCCAGCCCGGCCTAGGCCCAAAATGTGTAACCCAGCATCTTGAGAAGGGGGGCAAGCTGAGGGGAAATTGCATCATTAGCTAAAGCTTAATTGGTGAAATTGGGTTGATATGCAAATGGACCAAAGCTATAAAAGTGTGAAGAACTCGTGACTCGGGGTCCATCTTGGGTGCAGCCTTTGGCCTGCCCAGGGTGTGCCTCTGAAGGCCTTTCCAATAAATATCCACCTTTATTCCCTTCCTCCTGTCCAGTCTCTGTTTCTAGGTTGGCCTCTTTAGGTATCAAAACCAGCTTCAGTTAATTCCACGTGTGCTCAAGAAAACATGGGAAGCATTAGTGGGAAATCAGATGGACTGGATCTTGGGAGCCACAGGAATGGCACTCTCTTGAGGAAATGTCTGTCCATGAAAGAAGATAAAACCAGGGCTCGTGCTTTGCTGAGAGGGTCCTGCCCACACTAAACCTGGCAGAGGAGAGATCAGTCTGCTCCAGAGCCTTATCTCCAGGAGTGGCCAGCAGCAGCTGATAAGAAGTGTGAGAAAGAACAAGACACCTCTTGATTTGTCCTCCCAGCAATCAGCAGGACTTGCTCAGCTCCTGGCTGCATCCAGATCATGAACTTTAACATCCACCGATGGACCTCTCTTTTGTGCACATTCCTAATCCTGTCATGAACCCATCTGTACTTTTTGGCTTCTGCAACCTCCTCTGGCAACAAGTTCCACGCTGCGATTGTGCACACAGCATCAATCAAACACTGCCTGCTGTTTCTCGCTGCCTCCATTGGCTGCCGGGCAGTTCTCGTGTTCAAAAAATAAAAGAAATTATCTAATTCTGCCCGGCTCGTCATCTGCTCTCTATTCTGTAGATACCTCTCAGATCTCCCTGTGGGTATCTCCTCTTCCTCATGAAATCTCCTCTTCTTTGGAGAAAAGCCACCCCAAATTTATGTCTGTCCATGTCTTCCCTTGGACCTTTTAATGTCCCACCACCTGCTGCCTCCCCTCCTTCCTTCCCTCCCCACAGCCCAGGTTATCCATATTGCACAGTCATTAACAGCTTTTGGGGGGTCTCTCCCCAACGTGGGGAGTGCAAATGAACTCACCCAGATTGTCCGTGACTTGGTAGGAATCCCGGAAATCCTTCATGCGAAAGCCGATGACATCAATGAAATCCTCCACGAGCCTGAACAGCTCCTTGGCGTTTGGCCCTATCTGCAAAGAGAGGCAGAATTTTGAGTAGACCAGATCCTAATGAGAACAGCAGGAGCTTCTCTGAGGGCAAAGGTTCCTGCCCTGACACGTGAACTGGAAGCATATGCTGGGTATGATGGGGTGTTATGGAGCTGTGGAGGAGGAGGGCTGAGAAATCCTAAGAGGCAGCCTAGAAAAAGAAAAAGAAAGGGGCAAAAAAAAATTATAATGTGACACTCAGATTGATAAAACTTAGGGTGGAGGGCAAGATTTTAAAGCAAGGCTAATATTTGAGACTCTCTGGAGAAGAGAATGACCTACCCATCTCCTTTCATAAAATCATAGAAATACAGAATGGTTTGGGTTGGAAAGGACCTTAAAGATCATCTAATTCTAACTCCCTCTATTGAAAGCAACCACACCAAAGGACATTTGTGGTCTAATGTTGAATCCCAGGCTGTCTGATTTCCTCCTTTCCTATTTTGTTGTCAGGATCTCACTCTCCAAATAGTCAATGACCTACCCATCTCCGTTCATAAAATCATAGAAATACAGAATGGTTTGGGTTGGAAAGGACCTTAAAGATCATCAAATTCCAACTCCCTCTATTGAAAGCAACCACACCAAAGGACATTTGTGGTCTAATGTTGAATCCCAGGCTGTCTGATTTCCTCCTTTCCTATTTTGTTGTCAGGATCTCACTCTCCAAATAATCAAGTTCTTGGTCCCGTGCTGTCCTAGAGTTTCTCTGCCTCGTATTTCTTCCCTGTTTTTTCCCCATTGATGGAGACACTGGCAGTGACTCTTCTTTACCTGTGCTTTGCCAACTTAAGACAAGGCTGTTAAACCATAACCAGTTTTCCAGTGACAGATTCCATAAAACATAATCCACTTGGAACGAGCTGTGCTGACTACCCGTCCTCTCCTCAAAGCACATTTGCCCACAGGGGCTTAGCAAAGGCCACAAGAGGCTGAAGAAAAGCAGCTCAGCTCCTCTTCTTTTCCTTTTCCACCACTTTTTTCAGTTCCTCACCATAATCCAGGCATTCTGAGGTGGCTGAGCAGAACTGGAGTGATGTCTGGGGACAAGCAGGATGGGAAGGAGGCAGAAGAGTGTGGGCAAGGAGCACAGGGGTGGCCATGCATGTCTCTCTCTCTCTCTGTGTCTATCCAAGGAATCTTGGTAAGACTAAAACTGTCTCAGGATGAGATGAAAAAGTCCTGCCAGTACAGCAGGTGTGCACAGAAGGAGGAGAACTGAGTGAGGATGCTATTTTTAGCCGCACGCTTTTATATTCCATTACAGATTGAAATCACAAGGTCAAACCAAATCCAGGCTACACTGGATGTTATATCTTAGGTTTTATTGTATAATGGTCGACAAAAGCTCTTCAAAAATCATTGTAGCCCTTCTCTGAATACCTTTATGGGTTGTTTTAGTTTTTATTTTCCTCAAACAACATCTCTCTGCCTGGGGGGCCACAGGGTGTTGGAATGTGAGACTGCAATGAAGTTGGGTTTATTTTTAATGAGCAAATTGGGAGCCAAAGGCTTTGTTTTAAAAGAATTGGTCGATCTCATGAAATGTAAGGTGTGATTTTGGCCCAGAAGCTTTGAGAGAGAAGCACAGAGACTGCTGAAACCTCTGCTGGCAATCCTGTTCATGAAGATTTCTGTGTCCTAAAGCCGTGGTGCTAGGCTGTCCTCTCAATTCCCACTAAAATACATCCCAGGAAAACATTCTCCCCGTGATATTCCCCATCCACGTGTAGGTCATGGTGATGCTGGGCTGTGCCTGCCTGGAGGTGCAGGGAGCAGATTGCACAGGGAAAGCCACTGGGAGCCCAGTGCCACACAGAGAGAGCTGTTTTTAAGGGGATCAACAGGGTTTCCCTGTTGTCATGACAACTTGACATCGTCTCCTCTGCTCGGTGCTGAAATACGTACACACACCTGAAGGCTTGAGACCAAGAATTTGGGCACAGAGTCACAGAATCGTGATATAGTTCAGCTTGGAAGGGACCTTGGAGGCCACCTGGCCTGACCCACTTGCTCAAGTATGCCCAGGACCATGTCCAAATTCTCTCTCCCACCCAGAGACAGACCGTGTCACCCTCTTCCAAATTCAAAAGGAAAGCACAAAATGTGAGGGAGAAGAGAGGGGAAGGCTGCTCAGCTCCTGTCAGTGCTGCTGTTGCATGAAGGAAATGTTTTTGAGTCCCTGCCTCACATTCTGGACTTTCAATAATTGTGCCAGCACTTGTTGTTAGAAAGTTTCTCCCAGAGGATTTCCCTGGTTGGTGTGAAGATAACTGGACTCTGGGGTTGCTTTGTGTGTTGGGTGGGTTTTTTTTCTTGATTATTTGCTGTTTCCAGATCTCTTGGAGGCATTTTGCAACAGCTCACCAAAGGAATGGTAAAGTGACACAGGAATGGGTCTGGCACAAGTCCACAACACAGAGTTCAAATGGGGCACAAGAGACAAGGGCCAAATAGGACAAACAAAGAAAAACCAACTACATCATCCCCTAATACAGGAGAGTTCAGCTATGGAGCTGTTCACAGAATCTTAGAATGGCCTGGGTTGGAAGGGGCTTTAAAGTTCATCTAATTCCAAACTCCTGCCATGGACAAGGACACTTTCCACATCTTGCTCAAAGCCCCATCCAACCTGGCCTTGACCACTTCCAGGAATTTCAGGGAATCTAGGACTGAGCAGGATCCCTAACCTTGGGAGGAGAGAAATAAAGCTCAACATAACTGAACCCAGAAGCTCAGCTCTGAAAATCCCTCCTGTCCTGCATCTCTTCAGCCAGGAACTCAAAGCCACGTAATCCCACTTCTTTATCTTGGCAAGATGAAAGAGTGGAATTACAGCAAGACATCAGGATTACCAACTCCAAACCAGGCCTGACCCCTGAGAGCTATCCCAAATTTGGTTTACACCTCCAGCATTTCACAGTTCTTCATGCAGAGAGTCTGGCTCACAGCTGAGATGCTGTGGCTTCCTGAGTTACTCCTTTAATGTGACTCAGCCTGGAACTAAGCTCATCTTAGGAGGTCGTGTAGACACTTGGAAATTCCCCTCCTCATGGCTTAACTCTGGGCTGAAAACCTCTTTATTTCCAGGGAAGGGGCTGAAGGTCCATACCAGCTGAGCTTCTTCCCATTTTTCCCGGTTGTCCTCTGACAAAATGTTGCTGATGATCTGGACGAAGTTCTGGAGGAGGGAGACAAGAGAGGACAGAAGAGGTGGTTATGCAAACATTGCCCAGGCTGGGAATGTCACAGTGGTATGGGAGGAACATGTGAGATTCAGACATGCTCCAAGAAGGTTCTCGTGATCCCATTCCCAAAAGGCCCCACAGCACCCCACAGGTCCCCAAGGATGCTACTGGGCATATTAATTTTAATTAGCCCTTTTCCCAAGGCCTTCACTTTGCTGTATCTCCTGGGGCATTGGATTGGGAATATGTCTTATATCCATTACTGATGATCTGAAGGACAGATTAGGTAAATGTTTGTCAGAAACTGGTTAAAACCAGATGATCTTCCATTGCATAAATCCTTTCCTATCTTTTTTTCTATTATTTCTGTTGTTTCCAATATATGAAAACCTCAGGATGCCCTTTAGCCTGCGGCCAGGCAGGAGAGGCAGAGATGGATCGAGAGGGTGCTGTCCATGGTAGGACCTTTGCAGCACACGATGAGACAGAAGGAGACAGGAAATTTAAGCCTATTGATTTTTTTTTTTTTTTCTCCAGTTTTACCACTCTCTGCAGATCCTGCAGGATCAGTTTAATGTTTCAAGTCATGGGGGGATGACCCATCCCAAGGGTGTATCCTGTAGCTTCTCTGGAAGTAAAACCCTGTGATGAGAAACCATGAGGATATTCCCCTACATCGACATCCAGGTACCCAATGCCACGGGATCATTTTACCTCCAGTCATTAGCCTGAAATCCCTGCCAAATAATGTTCTCATATCAATTAGGCTCTGCAGTAAAGTGCTATCAGGTTGAAATTGTTCGGAGTGACCTTGGCTTTCAACTTCTTAGTTTATAATCCGAGGAAGAACCACCTCGAAAGGAGAGTTTGTTAATACAGAAAGACATTTATGTTGGGAAAAAAAATAATCTGGTTTTTATCAGCATTGTATCAGCTCCAGTCAGTATCAGTAATCAAACTCTGAGCCCTGAGCACGGACACACCCCTCTGAGTGTCTTGGGCTCCAGGAAATGCAGCTGGGCTCACCTGCACATCCCCAGAGGTCGGGCTGTGATAAGCCCTTCGGAAGATCTCTGTCATGTTCCTGAGTACGTCCATGGTGGACAGCAGGTCCCCGCTGTAGCTGGTCCCATCCTGGGAGATTTCCACCAGGTTCTGGAGCACGTCGGACAGCCCGTCCCCCATCAACCCACGCTGAGCTTTGGAAAGATGCTCCCTGGTCTGAGAAACAGAAAAGAAACACGAGAAACACTTTTAGGGACAGTCAAAGTCACGTTAATGAGCTCGGTGAGGGAATTTCTGGGGGAAGGTTTTTGACCTTTCACAATTCAGGGTGCAGATTAGATGAGTCTGACAATCTTTGCTGGCCTGAGAGCCTCTGATATTTTTAAAATGATAGGAGAGAGTGATAGATTCTAAATTATATTCTAAGTGGTTCTAAAATGACAGAGAACTGAAATTTTCTGTTTGCCCATGAAGAAGAAATTGTCCTACTACGAAGTTTCTTCTGTTCATAACCCAACAGAATATTTTTGCCCCAAAACCTTGTTTTCTTACCACCAATTTGGAATTATTTTAGGACAGACTGTACCTTACCCTGAACAGAAGAGGTCAGTTCTCCTAAAGGCCGCAGGAGACCTGCAGAAATTCCTCACAACAATGAATTTAAGATTAACAAAAAATAAGATGCTTATTTAAAAGTGATACAGTCACAGCGATACTCAATAATAATATGATATGAAAGGCCTGGAAGAATCCAGATTCTGCCAAGCTGGATATTAAAATACCCTGAAAGGAACCATCCCTTGTCTGTGAAATGCCCGTGCATCACAAGGTAAGCAGAAAAAACAGTAAGAGAAAATCAAGGCAGAGCTGGAAACTCCTTTTTCCCTTCTTTTTTGTAACTATAGCCACATCACCATCATGGGGGAGGATCCCAAAGCTGCTGAGCTGAGGGAGTGGGGCTGCCTTACCATCATCTGTATGTTCCTGTAATCAATAGAAACACACTTGATGTACGTCGGAGGCTCCCAGTAAGCGATGCCTTCTTCGTCTAAGATGCATCTTCGAAGGATCAGCCCTGGAAGATGAAAGAAACAAAGATGGGAGTGAGGACAGGGTGAAAGGCCAAGCGTTCATGGGGGTTGGACTTCTGTCATGGGTAGGAAGTCAAGGGACAAGAGGACATGGCTTCAAGTTGTGCCAGGGAAGGTCTGGAATGGATATTAAGGAAAATTTCTTCACTGAAAGGATGGTCAAGCATGGGAACAAGCTGCCCAGAGAAGTGGTGGAATCATCGTCCATAGAAGTGTTCAAAACACCTGCAGATGTGGCACTTGAGGACACGGTTCAGTGGTGGGCCTGAAAGTGCTGGGTTAATGGTTGGACCTGAGGATCTTAGAGATCTTTTCCAACCTTCATGATTCTACAGAGATCACCCAGAACTGGTCAATGCATCCGTTCACAAAGGGCGTCAGAGTCACCTGCAGATGCCTGAAAAACCTGTGCAAGCCTGTAGGGGAGATTATCTTTATTTCCTTCTCCTGCCTTTTATTATTGCAGGGCAGCAGAAGGAACTGGGCAGGAAAACAAAAATTAACAAATTGGACATGGCTAGTCAGGATGAAGGGAAGATTTCTTCTCTTGCCCTGGATGGAAGCATTTTTCCTGCCTCAGGGAGCCCCACGAGCCTCCCCAGGTGGTTTGGTCTGGTACTTGCAACTAAAGCAGGGCTTGTGCTGCCCACGCAGCCTGGAGGGGAATAAACACCCGACAGCACCAGTTTTGCATCAGCTGAAACTCTCTGAAAGCTGCTTCCAGTCCTCCCCCAGGCTTTCCCTCAGCTCCAATCCACAGAGGGGTTTGCAGTGATAATCACACGCCTTGCGATGCAGAGGAGCAGACATATCAGAGAGGAAGAAAGGCAGAGGGATCACCCTGTCCCAGCCACCACGATGCCATTTGGAGTCTCTGAGGATCAGCTTTGCTGGGTTTGAAATCCCACTACCAGTGCCAAATGATTCAGTGACCTTTCCATGGATACAGCCCTTCTAGGACAGCATTGGGGATGACACTGACTGTCCCAGACTGAGTCAAAGAGATCTGTGTGTGTCCAGCCCTCTCCCTCAAACAAAATAAAACCTTTACATTCGTTATTGACACTGCTGCCCCTGTCTCTGTTCCTGCCTGGGGGTGAGGAACATCCATCTGAGGACAAATCCCACCACCAGCATAGCTCCTGGAGACTTCTCTGCACTGCCTTCCACTCCTTAGGGAACAGGTGGCCACAGCAGGTAACACCTGGATGCCCAGATCCTTTCACTTCACACCACCACAATCAGATCATCAACTTGAGCGACCAAAGAAATGTTCAGAGAGGTGCTGAGGTTTCTAAGTGGACAACGGAATTCAGATTTCCTGCTCTCATACAGCAGCTGCTTTTACAGGCACTGGAGAGAAATCCAACACCCAAGTCTAGAGGACTCTAAAGCCCTACCTGCTCTGCAAAGCTTCTTGTAGCTAATGGAGGGAACATATCCCAGTATTCCTTAATTTCAAACTTTCCCCAGGATCAGGCAGTGGGTGGATGGAAACCACCTCAGATTATCCAGTAACAACGAAGATGTTTTTTGCTTAACGGTGAAAACAAAAACCCAGACAGAGTTAACTGAGCCCTGGGCAAAGGGAGGGAAGTCCATGTGCTTGTCCTGCCATCCCACAGCCAGGTTCTCCTCACCTAGGACGCAAAGGATGAAGGATCCCCTGAGGGGGGACCACCTTCCCACCATGGAGTGACCCTTACCGGTGGCGTTGCGGGGACACCGGACGGCCGCAGCATCCCCGGCTGGCGTCTCTTTCCAAACCACGGGGCCAAGGCTCTCCTCGTCACAGATTTCGTGGGGCTCTGCCAGGAGAGAAAAACTCCATTGGTAAAACTTCCTCCTCAGCAAGGCCATGGAAAAGGGAGTGGGAAGAGGACATATGGGAGCGGGGTATGGGAGCCAGGAGGCCTGGAGCTGCACTCCCAGCTCTGCGGCAGCTCGGTCCCTCACAAAGTCACTTCACCTCTCTGGAATTTGCTCTGCCTGTCTGAAACCTGGGCATTCATCCATTCCGAGGATTAGCTCACTAAAATCCATGGGAAAGTCCACTCACATCCTTGCCTTGCCTTGTGGCAGCTCTTTGCAAGAAAACTGCTGTTGCTACCCTCTGCTAAAGAGTTTTATTTCTTAACTTTTAATGGGCAGATCTTTTGTGGGTGAACTCTGTGGTTCCAAACTCCACCTCTTCCATTCTTCAGCATCACCACCTTCAGTGTTGGATGTATCTAAAATGAGGCCTGGCATGAACCAGTGGAGTAAGAATGAGGGAAAGAACAAGTAAATGAAGAGACAAGATGGACACATCCCCTGGGTGGTCTTCATTCTGCCTGCTTCCATCTTGTGCACAAAAGGGGGAAGAGCCCCAACCAGCTGGAATTGCATCAGCAGCTCGTTTCCAAACACTGCTGCAGAGCCCAGGAGCCTGCAGAAATGTGTTTTGAGACATCACAGAAAAGGAATCATTGGAAGGAGGGTTTTGGATGCTTCTGTCTGTGGGTGGAGCTGAGTCTGTCCGGGAGTTGGTGGGATCTGGGAGAAAAACATTCACCACAGGAGATCTTTGTGCTGAGGAACTCATTATTTACAACACGTAAAGCAGAGGGAGCCACGAGGATGGTGTTAAAGCTATTTGTCACTCCCGAGGGAGGGGAGGAGAAAAACCTTGATTTAATAGTTTTTGATTACAGTTTTTATTCATTGCCCGTGTAAAAATACCAATAAATAGGAAGCTGAGTTTGTGCCTGCAGCTGGTCAGGACATGTCCCACTGCTGCTCTGGGACTACCCAGGGACCAACCTGGCTGTGGGGAGGGCTCAAACCTTAAATTATGGGCATGGAAAGTCCTGCTTCTTTGAAGAACTCCTCCAAGACCCAACGAGCTGCCTGCACACCCCTGCTCCTGCACGCAGCCTCCAAGGCCGTGTGGCTTCAGCCCCAGCTGCAGTTCAAAGATGGATTCCTCCCCAGTAGATGCTGGGAATGAAAAAGTTGTACTCTCTGCTTGGAAACAGATGCTCCTTCCCCTGGTTTAAAGTTCCCGTGTGAGTAATCATTGTTGTGATGGAACCCCGGAGGGTGAGTGGGACCCCAGCTGTGCTCTGCACATCAGCAGGACTCATCCCTGTGCCAGCAGCTCGTGGCTGCTGTAGATAAGCCAGAACAGGGGTGGGAAAGAGGCAGTTTCATTTCCAGCCTGCTGACACAGAGCTGTGGGGCAGGGAGATTGAATCACCTAGTTGTGACAGTGCTTGGTCACCCACAGAGCCTGTCCCAGAGCAGGGAGTGAATTCCGAACTCCTGTCCCCTGGACAGTGCTTTGACCACGGTCAGAGATTGTCCCGTGGTTCACAGGAGGGTTCTGGGGTGTGGAAGCTTCCAGCAGCCTCGGCTACAAAGCAGCAGAGCACATTGAACAGCAGAGAGGGAGAATGCTCACATCTCTCCTCCCCTTTCTCCCCCGCTGGCCTGTCAAAACTTCCTGGTCTCGTCACCCCTGCAGTGTCCCTGGGGACCACTGAGGGATGCTGTGGATCAGAGATGCTCTTTAAAAATACACTGATTGGAGTTGTCTTGCCAGTGAGCGCAGGAGCAATTCCCAGGCCAGGAGAGAATCATTTCATCCTTTCGTTTTTTCTTCTTTTTTTTCTTTTTGATGTTGCTTCACAACAAAATCCCTTTTACCAGAGTAACCTATTTGCACTGGGAGATTTTAATAACTAACCCAATTTAGTTCAATTCTTCTGCTCGAATCAAATCACGCCAGCATTTGATACTTTCTGGAGAACAAATCGAGCGGGTTTATTTTTAGCCTCTGATGTTTCCCCACCTTTTCCTTCCCTCGCAAATTAACAACTGCAGTGAGACCCTTCTGGCTGTGAACCCTGGCAGGCCCCAGTGCCTGAGACTTGCCTTTTCCTTTTGAGCACTGCACAGGCATCAACCCCTGCAGAAAGAGAAGAAAAGATCGGGCTTGTTCTGCCAGGGCCCCAGCTGGCACACACTGAAGCTGAACTAAATCTGCCTCACTCTGTAGACACCACCAGACAACCCGGTGCTAAGATTTTCTGTGGCAAGAGAGAGCTTTGTGGCGGAGTTAGAAGAGATTCTCACACGCCACTGCTAATTGAGAGGCACAGCTTGTAAGGAGAGGTGATGCCTTTTATTAGAGCGTAGCTGGAAAGAGCGGCGAGGCTGTCACACAGCCTCTTTCTCTGTCATCTCCGAGCTGAACGTGCTGGAACTTCTGTGCTGAAGTCCTTTGGCTTTCATCTCTCTGTCTTCAGCGCTCTGTGAGGGAGTCTGAGGGGTCAGCTCGGCCTCCACGTGGCAGATCTGCCCCCAGGTACTCCTGCATCAAAACTTCTGTCCTTTAGGGAGACACCCCTTCCCAGTGGGATACTGCCATGAGAATCTCTCCCTGAGCTGCTCTGACAATTAATTATCCTTTCAGTCAAAGCTCATGGCCTGTTAGGATCGATGCGATCTGACTGCCAGCATCACAGAGGCCATTGATTCCCCACCAGCAATTTCACCGGGCCCTTCAACTCAGACTGAGGAAGAAAGCAAAAATGGTGCACAGGCCTTTTTTTTGGGTCTCTGTATAGTCTGAGAGGCAGACAGAAACATTCCCACTTGGAAGTGTTTGCTCCTGCTTATTTTTCACATCCAAACCCAGGTTTTCATCTGCCCTACAGCTCACTCACCCTCCATTCAGCTTTTGCTCTCTGCAGGAGGGTGAGATTTGTGTAAAGCTCTGACAGATGCAGACACATCTTTTTTTTTTAAAATTTCCAGTGGTGTGCATGTTTCCCTGAAGTAAAGGGTGGGAAACCTCTGCAGTACTCAACAACTTCATGAACTTGAGACTCTGATACCAGTTTTTGCTCCCAAACATTGTCTCTTTTCTATGGCAACAAAAACATGAAAGCCACTGAGGCAAGACTGGTGGGATTGACCAAATATTCACCAAAAACCACATGGTTGCACCGGATTCTGCAACAGTTAAATCACGATCTTGTATCTTGTACCTGGGTCATGGGTAGGATTTTATTAGATTACAAACCTTTGTAGTGTTCAGATCTCTGACCCAGGACATGGGAGCCATTCCCAAAACCCAAAATTCCGCCTCATTCAAAGGGAAGCACGAGGGGTCTGGGGTACGTACCAGGACACTTTCTGTCATTGCACTGCTTGTACTCCTCCTTGGGACCCTGGCAAGTCTCTCCACCGAAGAAGGGGCCGTAGCACACGCGGTCACGTCTCTGAGTGCCTCCTCCACAGGTGGCGGTGCAGCTGCCCCACACGCCCCAGGCCTGCCACTTCCCATCCACTGGAAACCAAAAAAAAAGAGGAGAGAAACCGCCTGTTATGTCCCAAACATAATCTGCAACAGAAGGAGTCAAGATGCCAAGGTGAGCAGAGGAACAAAGGGTGAATAGGGCAGGGTTGGGTAGACAGGGAGGTCTCCTGCCTTGGACCTTTTTTTTGATCCTCAACTGACATTAAATCAGAGTGTTCCCATTTCTATCTCATCAGTCCAAGGGTGTTTTTTGTGTTCCTCCTCAGCCTCTTCGTGCTCTGCAAAAGCAGCCCTATCTCTTTCCTCGGGCCGAGGTTCGGGGCTGTGCTCCTGAACACTCTTCCCATGGGCTGAGATTCAACCTGGCAGCCACATCTGCCAGGCTAATTCCATGTCTGGAGTCCATTGGGAATGTACAATGCATGTGTGAAAATAAACCTGCCCAGAGACGGTCTGGCTCAGGGATTTAGAGACCAGCAGAGCCCTTGGACAAAAAACCATGAAGAAACATCAAATAAACCCCTCTCCAGCTGTTTCCATTGCACTGATGCCTCAGGAGCTTTGGAAAGAAGTTTGGGATATTGCCTCATTCCACTGTGTCTTCTCCCAACTTCTTTCCAGATTCAGTGGAAATGTGACTTATTTTATTATTGACATTTATCAAAATGCTGCTTCCTTTACGTTAACAATGGCATTTATCAAAGTACCATAAAAATGTTAATTAGCCCTCACAACAAACCTGCAAGGTAGGGAAACATTCTCCTCTGCTGTACCACAACAACTCGGTGACAGACCTAGAACAAGGCCTAAGTCTGCTCTTTACCATTTGGGCTTTAATTTTGAGTTACCACATCATCTTGGGTTGAATAATTCCTTTTGGGAGGGTGGGAGATCCACGTCTTCTCCAAGAAGTAGACAAAAATTACCAAAGAAGAGGGGCAGCACCAGATTATGGTGCTTTATTTAGTGACATTTTGTGCAGTGGAAAGCACGACCTGAGTTGCTTTGACAGGCAGCTCTGAAATCAGTGGGACATGGTCATCTAAAAAAGAGTTCTGAAGCCCCTTTTTGTCTTTGAAGATCTCCATAAGTTGCAAAGAAGGAGTGAGGTACCCAGAACATCAAAACCTACTCGAGACCATGTAGGAAAATCCAACAACTGTGTTAAATACTGCAGATAATGGTGCTACTAGAGAATAAAGGGATTCTCTGAGGAAATACGTAGACCAGGATGAATTCCAGTAGGAATTATTATTATTATTTTTATATTATTATTATTATTATTATTACTACTACTACTACTACTATTATTATTACTGTTGTTATTATTATTACTATTATTGCTGTCATTATTATTATTTTAAGTCACAGATGAGTAAAGTAAGTGACAAGTCTTACACAGACATGAGCAAAGGCTTCATTGAGCCAGACCTTCTCACTGATAAGGTTTAAAGGTGAGATACAATGGAGGATTCCCTGTTTGCTTCAGTTATGACTGGGAACGTTAAAATGGTGGGAGGAGAGGAACAAAACAAAAAGAGGAGGGAATTGGAAGCCCCACGGAAGCAAGGGGAGGGTTTCATTGATATTTTCTTGGGGTTCTTTTAAGCTTATGCTGAAAAGCTGAAATCTAAGGTTAGAAAGACACATTCTCTGTGGGCAATCACTCACCTCTCTGGGGTCTCCTGAAACAGTTGCCAGCACTGGATTTTGGCTGGCATGTTCTGTTGGAATGATCCAAACCTCCCTTCTACTGCACCAAAAAGGGCGCAAATTTTCCCCAAAGAACCATTTTACTGGGACTGCAGAGGAAGACAGCCCAAGAGAAAGAGGAATTGGTCACTGACCTGGGCACTGGCGCAGGAAGCAGTCCCGGGTCTCCACCCAGTGTCCCTGGCACTCGGCTCCGCCGTAGGAGGGTCCGTTGCACTCCCGCGTCCGCTGCTGGGTCCCGTTGGAGCAGGAGGCGGAGCACGAGCTCCAGCTCGACCACTCGTTCCAGTTGCCGTCCACTGAGTGGCCCAAAGAAAGAAAACGAGCGGAATGTGAAAATCTTTCCCTCTGGAAAGAGCCTCCAACCTTTGTCCCCCAGGGACCAAGGTGGGGAGGACAAAGAGTCACAGAGCTTGAGAGAGGGGACAGAGCATCAAAAAAAGTTTGGGCAGCTTTGGCAACAGGGATTTTTGGAACCCTCTGCAGCCTCCAACGGTCCCACAGGACACGAGTGCGGTAACATTTTGATTTTTATGTTCCACACTCAACACCATAGCAGTTGAAATTATTGATATTGCACATTCCAACATGAAAGTCCAAATTAATAACATAGCTAATCACAGCATAACATCGCACCAGAGGCCGTGGCTCATGTTTCCACTGAACACTTTGAAGGGATCAGTACATTACCGTGACATTTCCCATTTGGGGCCATCAGCACTTTTTTAAGGAACCCATTTTTCAGCAAAGCAGTGGATGAATCTGCAGAGCGTGAATTTTCTCAAGCATGCAAATGCTCTGTTTTTCATTAAAGCACACACAGAAACTCGAATCACAGTGTTATTGACAGGAATCCACGATTCCTGCTGGCTGGGAAATGTGGGAGCAAAGATGTGCTCCAACAGAAGACCAGGAGCAGGGTGAGTGTGTGTGTGGTCAGTGTACTTCTCTCACAGCTGAATTAACTCTGACAGGCTGGAGATGCTTCTACCCAGCAGTGTCTTTGATAATTAAATAGAGGAAGGAGGGACAAGGGAGGTTATCATAGGGACGGGGTTGGAGAGAAATACGAATACATTTTATTATCATGGTATGGGCTGAGGCAATCCCAAGTGTGGCAGTTACACCCTAATTGGTCCCTGATCAACAGATCCATCACCCAGCCTGCTCTTCCTGGAGCATTTTTCTCATTAACAGTGGTCATCATGCTCTGTTTGGATCTAATTAGCTGCCAGATCTCACTCAGGAAAAACAACCTGAATCCCTGAAAAGTCTGAATTCTGGCTCAAATCACATTGCAGCTCATTTTTGTTTTTTTTTTTTCTTTTCTTGTCCATCCAAGAAAAATAAATGCCAACTGGTCCCCCGTGTAATCTGCAAGGAATTGATCAGCCCTGTGTAATCCCCATTGCAGCTGAGCAGCTTTTTGTTTGCAAACTCTGTAAAAAAAAAGTTAAAAACATCCAAATGAGCAACTGTTAACTCAAAGGAGATCACAAGGTGTGCAAAATCAGGCAGGCATAAAGGTACTTCCAAAAGGTGCGTGTTTTTAACAATCCAAAAATGTATGTTTTTCTTGTGCATAAATTCAAGGCTTTGTGCCAGTGCCTGTCAATCCCAAGGAAGGGAAATGAAAAATGTGGTGTTTGACAGGTGGTTGTTTTCTGGAAATGATCCAAAACTCCACAAAGTGCATCCTACCAGGTACAAATTAGCGTGGCTTTTCTGACTGAAGGTTATGCTGCTAAGTTTCCATGAACTGATCATAAAATCATGGAATCACGGGATGGTTTGGGTTGGAAAGGTAAAGATCATTTAATTCTACTCCCCTGCCATGGGCAGGGACACTTCCTCCATCCCAGGTTTCTCCAAGCTCCATCCAACCTGGCCTTAAATACTTCCAGGGATGGGGCAGCCACAGCTTCTCTGGGCATCCTGTGCCAGGGCCCCACCACCTTCACAGGGAGGAATTTCTTCCTAATAATGATGGTGTCCATCCTTCATTAACATTCCCCTATGTTGGAAAAGTGAGATTGTGTTTCCCACATTAAATTTGACATTTACCAGAAACTTGCATTTACCAAAATAAAAGTTGAATTTTTCCAACATCCCTGCTGCTGGTGATTGGCAGCTTCTCAGAAGTGCAATCATTTGGAGGTGGGAAAATAAAACATCCAAATCCAGAATTTGGTGGTTCAGTGAGGAATTTAGAACAGGTAACTTCCTTGTATTTATTCATAGGCTGTAATTTCAGAAACATTTTTAAAAAAGGAGAAACAAAGGTGGCTGTGTTGTCCCTCCAGCCACTTGCACTGGTGCAAAGACGTCTCTTGGCCAAGATGCTGAGGGTTCCCATCACAGCCACAGCCAAGGACTGTTTGGTGCCACGATTACGGCACAGTGGGGGTCTATCAAAAATGTTCATTTCCTGGTGGAGCCCGTGAGGAGACAGGCATTGTCTTCCTCCTTTTTCCCCTTCCGAGGACTCGGGGCTCAGCCTGTGGCATCCACAGCTCCTGAGGAACAAAGGCTCTGCTGTCCCTGCAGCAGAGCATTTTTATCAGCTGCAGCAATAAATCCTCGGAGCAGGGTGGTAATGAACACTGCGAGTGTCTGGGGTGTCAAACGCCCATTGTTGTGCTTCAATGATTCCCCCAACGCCGCTCTCATTTGGCGCTGCCAAGCCGCTGATTGCCTTTGTGGCACTAATTAGAGCTGAAGCCTTGCAGTTGGGCTGCTTGTCTTTTCCACCGCGGTTTTCGGTCGCGTATTTATTTGTATTTAAATTAATTATGGATCAATGTTAACTCAGGGTATGCTTTATTGCCCAAGCAATGCCAGCTCTGACTTCTTAAATTTGTCTTTTTATGACAGAGTCAATTTGGTGTCTGGGAGGTTCTTATTCCAAGTAGAGTCTTCTGGACAGCGGCCAAATATCCAACGATAGTTACTTGGAGTGAAAACTCGATGGGAAATGCCAGGAGGCTTCTCGCTGTTTTCACAAAGTTCTCATCCCTCCCACAATCCCTCTCCTCCTCCGGGGACATAATAATGTCTCATAATGATTCTCATTAAACTGGAAAAATGTCAGTTGACATTATCCAGGGATGGGGGGGAGTTTTGGGGAGCTCCCTTGTGTACAGACCGTGTTCACCAGGACACCCAGAGTTAAATAAAGGGAGCCTGTTAACCCAGGGCCTGTCAGAGGAAAGAAGCCTCTGGAGCTTAAGTGGATTTCCAGGTGGTAGAAGTAATTCCATCTTGAGGTTCTTTCTGATGTTTTGAAGCAAAACTCAAGGAGAGGCATTTGGAAGTGAAATTTAGAGGTAGGGAAAAGGTGAAAAGATTAAATTTGGCATGGAAGGCTATCAGGAGTCTCTTAGCCCATCTCACCATCCAGAGCAGCATCAGCCACAGAGAAAACTTGCATATATTGAATTAATGCACAGACAAGTAAAACCATTAATTAATTCCAGTACAATGAACCCAGTCAGGCAAAATAAATTTAAACCATTCAGTGGGGAGAACAGGTGAGAAGCTAAAGATGGTCTTGGAAATAGCAGTGGCAGCCAGATCCAACCCAGGTAAGGTGTCCTCTGCAAGAGATCACACACAGGGCAAACCTGAACCTGAGACATCTCTGAGCTGAACAACCCCAGAAAGCACCTCTGGGTTGCTTTTTTGATGAAGCCTTTCCTCAGGATCCTCCCTGGGGTGGTTCAGAATTTCATTGGAGTCATCTATGGGCCTTGATGAGCCGTGTGAGGGATCCTGAGCTGGGGAGTCCTGCTGGAGGGGAGGTTTCAGATCTGTGACTGTTCCTACCTGGGCAGAGAGCGATGTTGCAGAACTTGGTTTGCTTCTCGGGGCCCTCGCAGGGGTTCCCTCCGAACTGGGGGGGTTTGCAGGTGCGGGTCCGATCCCTGTAGCCTCTCCCACAAGTGGAAGAGCACAGGCTCCATGGAGACCACTCGTCCCAGGTGCCATGCACTGCAAGGGAAGCAGAAGAAGAAGTGATTTTTCTTTTCCAGAGGAGGTCTGAGGAAGTGAGGGAGCCCACAGGGCACAACTTCTTCCCACCCGGAACCAGCAGTGTGTGGGAAGTTCAGGAACAAACCAACCCAAAATGTGCAAGAGGAACATCAAGTAATTTTTGTGCTTTGATATCAACACCAAGTGTCTGCTGCTTTCCAGTCTTTGAAATAACCACGATGTACTTTTAGTTGACCTTAATGTTTCAGATTTTTGAGCCAACATGGCATTTTTTAAGCAAAAGATGGATTTAGCTATAAAGGAATAAAACCCCACTACCCTTAAGGAAGCATCATCACCATCATTTTGTCACTTCTTGCCCTTTTTTCTCTCCCTCCCAACATTTTCTGATCGAGTCCTCAAAGACTACATTATTTTAAGGCTTTCAGAAAAGATGTAGTCTGTCTACTGATCACTCTCATAGGTCAGTGACACCTCAGAGGCAAAGCTAGGGAGGCTCCAAAGAGTAAAATGGAGTGGGCAACACCCTCCAAGAGTGCTCAAGCCATCTCTGGTAGCTTCTGGAATTAGACATCTAATTGATTTTAATCTAATCTAATTAGCCTTCTAATCTATATTAATCTAATCTTCTCCAATCTAATCTAATCTAATCTAATCTGGCCAAGTTATTTATGGAATTTTAGTCACTGTAATCTCCAGAGGCTAAATGTTATAAGAATGCACTGATCTCTCTTAAGGGACTTCATCCCTTCCAGCTTTACCAGAGAAGCTAATGCCAACTCAATACTTCTTCAGGAAAAGAAGGAGAAACCCAAAAATGCCAGGGACTTTTCCAGTCCTTCATCAGTTGCTGACAGTGACTGATGGCCCAGTGTCAGGAAAGGGCATTCAAAGCTAATTCTCACCAGGCATCTTGCTTGATAAGAGATAACCAGAAGGGGAAATACAGGAAAGAACACCATGGATGGTGGTTTCACCACGGATGGTGATTTCACCATCACAGAATTGTTTCTGAGCAATAATGTTGCTGGTCAGGAGAAGTAAATAATACACCTAGTTTAACAGCATAACTCTTCAAAATAATCATAGAAATATAGAATAGTTTGGGTTGGAAGGGACCTCAAAGATAATTTCATTCCTGCCATGGCAGGGACACCTTCCACTATCCCAGGTTGCTCCAAATCCCATCCAACCTCGCCTTGGACACTTCCAGGGATGGGACAGCCACAGCTTTTCTGTGCCAGGGTCTTACCACCCTCACAAGGAAAGATTTTTTCCTAATATCCAATCTAAACCTCCTCTCTTTCAGTTTGAAGCCATTCCCCTTTGTCTTGTCGTTACACGCTCTTGTAAAAAATCCCTCTCCGTCTTTCTTGTAGGCTACAGGCTCCCCAGAATGTCCTTTTTAATCAAAATTGTTCCCGACCTGGAAACACCCCAAAGGGCACCTGCCTGCAGGTGTACCGAGTTCATGGACTTCAGATAGCATGGAATTGTCCACACCGTGCAAAGCAGGTGCCCATCTCGTGGTGCTTGGTCTGGCAAGAGTCTCTGTATGAGGCCTTAAGGCATAAAGTGGAGGAAAAGGGAACAAAAACCATCTCCCTCCAAGAGTTACAGAACCATAGAATGGTTAGGATTGGAAGGGAACTGAAACATCATCTAATTCCAACCGCTTCCCACTAGACCAGGTCACTCCAAGCCCCATCCAAGCTGGTCTTGGACACTTCCAGGGATGGGCAGCCACAACTTCTCTGGGCAACCCGTGCCAGGGCCTCCCAGGAATATCCCAGCGGAGATACCAGAGGCAGCCAATGTCCCTCCCCTGCTGCCCACCCATACCTGGGCACACGGCAGAATTGTTGCACTGCCTCTGCTCCCGGAGAGGGCCGCTGCACTGGGTGCTGTAGGAAGACGAAACGCAGAACCTGGTCCTGGTCTGCCAGCCCTCTCCGCAGGTGGTCGAGCACACGCTCCACGGGGACCACTCCTCTGCTGCAGGGTCACCTGCGGGGGTTGGAACAGAAGGTGAGCAAGTGGCATCCTTGGGTCTCCAGGGAAGGAATTTCCAAGTTACGCTTGGCCAGTTGTGAGATCTGTGGGGCTGCAATGTGTCCTACGGGTGGGGTGACGAGATGGGTGGGAGGGTGTGAGGGCATTGGGGAGAAAATGTGAGCGTTGAGAATGGGCTAAAGGGGTTTTTTTGGGCAGTCTGTAGAGCTGTAACACACACACGCATATTAAAAAAGTATAGGAAGGATGCTGTGGAAGCATCAGGGCACTGGGAAGAGCAAACTCCACCACTGAAGGTGGTATAGCCTCTCCAGAGCCTTGTGAGGTGGGATACAGCACCTCCTCCCAGAGATTGTACTAACAAGGATTAGACAGAGTAAATGTATCCATAAATTGTTCAGTTTTAAGGATTCAACCCCCCTTTCCTGCCTTCTCACAGCCCCTGCCAGTGCAGATTGGCAGAGGAGGAGCTGACAGAGTGGAAGGTGACGGTGCCTAAGAAGGGTCAGCTGATGAAATCCCACTGAGTTTTCTCGGCATCTCCTTAACCTGTGGAGATCTGCTGTGAGCGTGTGACACAGAGCAAGGCTGGCTCTTCCAGGGCATCCCACAGTCCCTATCAACTGCTTATCTGATGGGGCAGCATTGGAAAAGCAGCTAAAAATATCCCATTGATGGGAGTGAAAAGCAATGAGATGTATTCCCTTTGTCACTAATATCCCTGCTGGGGCTGTTCCAGCAGCCACAACCTCCAAATAAGTCACCCTAAGTGTGAAATGAGCAGGGAAAGGACAGTTTTCCACTCATTTTCATAGGCAATATTTTACCCCTTGCCAAAACGCTTTTCTTCCCCACATGAAAATAAAAAAGCTGGCTCTGTTCCATTTAATTAAGCCGTGCATTGTTTGGGTTTTCAGATTTTTCAGGGGCTGCTAATAATTACACATGATAAACCCGGAATGTTGCATTTGGTATGTATAGAACACAGGCATATAGCAAAAAATAAACTCCAGCATAACAGAGGGGCAACCCCTTCTCGTGACCAATCCTTCAAAACCTCAGACTGCCCCGTGTCTCATCCCAAATGGATGCATTTGTCAGACTGTGGGGGATAAGAAATACCATAGCACTGCGTGGAAGAGGGAAATTTGATGCCAAGAGTCATCCAGCCTGGCAGACAGCACTTGGAGGTGCTATCCCACCCCATTCCCAAAGAAAGCTGGGCAGAGGATGCTGTATTAAAATTGTCCAGCTGCAACGTGGAGCAGGAAAGAGGCTCTGCAGCTGGAGGTCTCAGTGAGGGTTATAAACCAGCTGCATGAAAATATCAGAGCAGGAACTGTGGTGGGGACCGTAAAGGCTGGAGACCACCGAATTTCCCAATATTGCCTAAAATTGTGCATGTCTGGCTTTTTCCTGGAGGTGGTATATTTATTTATTTATTTATTTTTACATATTTACTAGTGTTTTCCGCATGCAGTGAAATCTCATGCAGGATTTCAAGCGTTTGTGGCTCTCATCAATGTGTTCTTCGCGATTTTTGGTAGCTATCTGTGTTGTTTGGTTTGTGTCATGATTTTCAGCACATCTGCCTTGAATGTCTCCTGTCGTTCCAGCAGCTGGGAATTAAAAATACACCCCCTGACTGGAGTTTGTTGAATTAATATGTGTTGAGGGGGAAAAGTGTAGAGGAAGACTTGCCCTTGCAGTAAAATTCACAGACTTCCACTCCTTTGTTTATTGTCTGGACATGGGAAGAGGTGGAAGTGAGGATCAATCTCTCCCTACCTCATCTGTGCCATTGCAGTGATTGCCATGAGATGGAACTGCTGTTGTTCATTAAGCCAAAGTTGCTCTAAACCATTTTGCTTCATTAACCTGCCCAGCTGGTCCCAGTTAGATGAAAGTTATGGACCACTGGTCTTGCCCTGGGACGTGTAGGAGACATTTTTGTGTTTTGAGGCTTTGGGGCTTCAGAAAAACATCAGTCCCATATCCTGTTTCACGAGAATTAGATCTCCTGGTAGAGAGAAATCTGCATTTCCATGGCAATTTTCCTGCCTTTCCAACACGGAACTCAACCAGCTCTGTCAGACCCGGAGTCCTGCCATGCTCCAAGTTCACCACCAGAAAATTACTTTTATGGTCCCATCACTTCAGCATTCGCCATTCCCAGAGCCCCAGACTCCAGAAGATCCCTCTTTGGCCCACAGATCCCCACCATTCCTGCTCCCTTGTCTGCTTGGATGCTCCATGAACCAGCCGTGCCTTTGCATTTCTCCATCCACCTGGAGCAGCCCCCCCAGTTCTGCACCCAGCAGCCCCCAGTCCCTCAGTGCCAGGCAGCTGGGGGGTTTTTGGTAGTTAAACACTCCAAGTTTGGGTCCCAAAATCTTTCTGGGAGGCCGGAGGTGGGACAGGGGAAGCCTGCAGAGACACAGGGGCCTCCTCCATCAGCAGCTCATGGCTTGGAGAGCTCACCACACCAACCTCCCCCTCAGACCTGGCTGGGGTTTTGCAATCTCCATATTCAGACGAGTTACTGTGTCACTGGATGAGTGAAAGGCATCTTTGAACCAAATTCCACCTCTTCTGCCTCTCTCCCCTTTATTATTTCTGGCTTTTGCTCTTTCACAGCAGAAATAGCTGTGCTTAGAGGTAAATCTCCTCAATTATCGTCCCTCACATTGCACGAATCCCTGGCTTTTATACCCATAATACAGTTTATTTTCTAAGTGCTGGTGACTCCCTTGGGCTTGGTGTCATTCTGAACCAAGCAATTTATCTCAGCCCACTGGGACATTACGTCCAGCCCGGTCTCAAACCTTGCACAAATTTAACTAATTTTCAAACTGAGCGAGACCCAGTTCTGAGACTCTCTCAGGCATGAGACAAATTCGCTCTCTACTCAAGAGAAGCACAATAGTGCCCATCATCAAAACCATGAGTGAGAAGAATTTCTGCGCTCCTGTGAGTCAAATGGCAGCAAATGCAAATTACTGGGTGAAGTATATTGCAATTGCTCACCCCAGAAGTGGATTCTGACTCTGTTTCTTGATATAATGGCAAGAAGTCTACGATGCTCGTTGGGTTTGAAAGCTGAACAGTCCAGCTCGGTGCTGTTTTACAATTAAACCTGCCAGAGATTATGGAATCGTGGAATGGTTTGGGCTGGAAGGAACCTTAAAGGTCTTGTTCCAGTCCCCTGCCATGGACAGGGACACCTTCCACTGTCCCAGGTTTCTCCAAACCCCATCCAACCTGGCCTTGGACACTTCCAGGGATGGGGCAGCCATGGCTTTTCTGGACAACCTGTGCCAGGGTCTCACCACCCTCATAATGAAGATTTTTTTTCTAATATCAAATTTAAATTCCCCTTCCTTCAGTTTAAATCCATTCCCCCTTGTCCTGGCACTCCAGGCCCTTGTCCAAGGTCCCTCTCCAGCTCTCTTTGAGAATATTTAGGCACTGAAGGGGACTCCAAGATCCCCCCAGAGCCTTCTCTTCTCCAGGCTGAACAGCCCAAAGCCTTTCAGCTTGTGTTTACAACAGAGGGGCTCCAGCCAAATTTGTCTTCACCCCCAGAGAAGGGGCCAAGCCCTGCCCCACATCACCACTGGTGCCTGCAGGCAGCTGTCAGCAGGATTGACTTTTGATCAGTCCTGTGATGCCCCAGACTAGCTTGGGAATTAACAGGAGCGTCCCAAAGGATTTTGCAGGGCTCAGTACCCACTTGAAGTGGGCAGATGGCCCTTGCTGCTCCCACAGACACAGCTGCAGCCTGTGGAGAGGGTCCAGCAGGTGCTGCAGAATGAGACACACGGGGTGCTAATCCGTGAGGACACAGCACTACAATCCAGGATCATTCCAGCTCCTGGAATGTCCCCATCAGTGCCTGCAGCTGCTCCATGACTCTTCTTCCCTCGGCAGCAATAGAGCAGCACATCCCTCTGCCAGGAGCCCTCTCTGTTCTGGGGTCTGTTAGTCTGACACCTCCCCATGTGCGAGACGCCTCTCTGATCACATCCTGCTGCTGGCAGAGTCCTCCTGGAAGCAGCCAGGAGGGCTGAGCCATTCCAGGGACCTGCTGGGCTGGGTCTGGCTCTGCTGCTGATGCTGTGAGAGGCACGCGGGCAGCCAGCAGCACCCTGGCTGAGGGCACAGCCCTGCCAGAGCCCGGGGGCCAACAGGGCCTGGACACCAGGGATGGGAAGGGCTGGCAGGAGAAAATGCTGCTCTTCAGCTGGGCAGGGCTGCCCCCTCATCCACAGTCCTTGTGGCTGGCACCAGCTGATTTTTGTATTTCATCTTTTTCCAGGTCTTGAGCAGATGTGAAACGTCTTACTCCCTACAATCTGTGTCCATAGGGAAGATGTGGGCTTTGCTTTGGCATCCTTAGCTAAAAAATCCCTCTAATCCCTCGCTGGACTGGACCCTCTGGACTCTGCCTGTATCTCCTTCATCCCGATTTCCTCAATCAGCTTGTAGTCGGTGCTCCTGGGACAGCGACAGGGATGTGGGAAGCTTGCAGCAGGACAATGCACATCTCCCAGCCCATGCTGCCCTCGAGGGTGCCACAGCCCAAGCCAGCCATGCTACAGCGGTGGCCACGATGGCAGGGAGGTCACAGAGATGTCACTGAGCCCAGATCCAGAGGTGTCACTGAGCCTAGATCCAGAGATGTCACTGAGCCCTGATCCAGAGGTGTCACTGAGCCCTGATCCAGCACCCACCTGCAGGCAGGAAGAAATGCCAAACTATAAACCCGGTGGTTGAGTTGCAGGCTGGAACAGGAGCTCTGGGGAAGCACCTGGGTCCAGGCAGAGTAGGAACAACAAGGATCTGCCTTGCAGTGCCTTCCTTTCCTCTGCATTTGGACGGAGAGGTTAAGCTCAGCTTTACCAGGTTATAGCAGTGCCAACGTCCTCCCTCTCCTGCAGGTTTTACCAGACTCCAGGGATCCATCCTGCAGGCAGTGGAGCTGCTCCCGCTGGAGGCAGCAGAGTCTGTGCAGGGTACAGAGGAAATTGAGGCTGTCCCCAGCTTTGTGCTGAAGACTACAACCCCAGGAATCACCCAGTCACCTCCAGATGCTCCACAGCACACGGGTTCCTGATGCTGCACAGTGGCAAAGTCCTCCTGGGCTGGGTGGAGCACAGGTGACCTACACCAGAATGTGACCCTCTCTCATTTATCATCAAACCTCCTCTCTGAAGCCTTTCTAGAGCACGAAATGCTGGCAAGGCCACTGGGCAGAGATTTTTACCTGAGCCAGGTTCAGCACGCCGTGCTTTGCCTGAGACCCCTGACGTGTTGAGATCCTGCCACGACACACAGCCGTGAAAGGAGAGCACAAAACCTTTCCAGACTGAATCACAGAATCACAGGATGGTTTGGGTTGGAAGGAACCTTAAAGATCATCTACTTCCAACACCCCTGCCGTGGGCAGGGACACCTTCCACTAGATCAGCTTGTCCAAAACCCCATCCAACCTGGCCTTGAACACTTTCAGGGATGGTGCAGATTGGACGTGGTGTAGGATCTAGGTCCAATTCATTCCCATCTTCTCAGATCACGCTGTCTGATATTACTCCACATTATTCCCCTTCCATGGCAGAAGGGTGGAAGGTCCTGCTGCAGAACCCACCAGAGACAAGTCCTCACACAGCACTGAAGACCCAGGGACGGTGGAAACCAATCCTGCTCTCTCCCCACCAAGCCCTGCTCACCCTCTCTCACAGTCAATGGCAAGGCATGACATGGACATCAGCAAAGGGGCAGCGAGGTCAGCTTTGGCTTCATGAACCACGCGTGGCTGAGTAATTCAGACAAAGCAGCGACTCAGGAGGAGGCAGGGTGATGGGAAAGCACTCTGTGAGATGGATGCTCTCGTCAGGGCTTTGTGTCTGTCCCTTTTTGCCTTCTCCGGCTCGTGGCGACGACACAAAACCCCGTGGGGTGATGGGATGGGCACAAACGGGGCGATGACCATTTGTTCAGCGCGTGACAACACGGGGGGAACGTCACCCACACTGACCTGGGGGGAAGGAGATGGTTGGGGGTGGGAGTCATTGAAACAGAGCAGAGAGCCCAGCCCAGCTGGGCAGTGCAGTGACCAGAGCAGTGTCCCAGCTCCAGAGGCCGCTGCGGGAGGTCAGAGCTTACCTATTTGAGGTGCAGGGTACCCGTAGTGCTGCAGCTCGTCAGGGTCCTCTCGCTTTCTGTTATCTGTGGACCTCAGCGATTGGCTTCTGGAATTATAGCGTCCATTGGCTATGGCAAGGTAATGGGTCATGTAAATACACCTTGGTTCACTCTGCAAGATCTTTCACTACAAAGGTTACACGAATTAACGACAGCGACCTGCGACGTTCCCCTGACGTGACCACCTGCTTTCCAACCCCAGCACCCCTGGCCACCGCTTTTCCCCGAGGTTTCAGCACCAGCCAGCCTGAAAAAATCGGGCTGGTTGGTGGTTCAACCCCTTCTCTTTCAGTGAGATTTGGGACCATGCAAAGTATGATCCCTTTTGTCTGGTCTTTAATTAATTTCAGTGGTTTTTAGGGTGTCTGCACTCCTTGCTCCACTTGTGGAATATTTATCCTTTTCAGACGTGCTGGCACTGAATCCCACCATCCCTAGTGGTGTTTTGAGATTTACGGTGGTGACTGGCAGTGTCACCAAGTTTTTGGTGGGAAATTCTGCCTTGCAACCAGCACCTGCCTAAAAATGCCCTGTGGAGGAACCAGGAAATGCTGAGTGGAGCAGGCAGGCGAGGGCAGGTGGAAAGGAAAAGGATATCTCAGTAGAATATCTCCTTCACAGACTGTACCCTGCCACCAGCAACAAGGAGAGCGGAAATTCTGGCATCAGCAAAGTACCAACAGAGCTATATCTGGGAACTTTTCCATCTCAGTGAGAGACAAGCTCCTGACCCTTGTGTCCTACTGAAAATCTCCCAGTGGAGCCCACGGTGTTGAGTTCCAAAGGTAAATAATGCATCCACTGTAAATCAAAAGCATTTAACTGTTCCTTCCGAGCCCACGCTCCGCCAGCTTTCCATTTCCATCCCGTGTGGATCAGCCCTGAATTGGCTGGAGGGGAAAACTAAAAATTTCTGTTGTCTGTATTATTGGACATGTAACCCTGACACATTCCCTCTCTAGCAAAGAGAGAAACAAGCCAGCAATAACAACCAAATCCCATCCACCAGGAGTGCCTGCTGTAAATCAGGAGAGCTCAGCTGACTCCACCGGAGTCACACGGAATAGCAGAGAGCAGAGCTGAGCCCGGGTAATCTGTGATCTGGCAGCCAATTTGTTTCCAAACAGCAAGTACCAGACAGAAGATCTTTTCCCCCAAGGAGGTAAAACAGTCAGACATCTTTTCAAGAAGTATGAACTGCCAAGAGATGAAATGGTGACAAATTTGATCCCGGAACCCCGAGAAAATTAATAAAGGTTAATGAAGCTTCAGTGTGGTGGCAGGAGTCTTTATTGCCATCCAAAAAGGGAAAGCAGAGGAGGCAGAGGAATGATTCAGAGAGTCCCTGCCAGGAGCCAGGCTTTATATTCAGCAGTTTGGATCAGGGGAGAGTTTGTGAAATTGTATTATTTACCATCAGTGTTGCCTGAAAGCAGAACCTGAGGAGTCTAGGAATTGTCACACGGACTCCTCCAAACCTTCCCAGCACCAGCTGGTTGCTGGCTGGAGGGGATGGGATGGGGCAGTCACCCACCTGCCATCCTCAGGGGACAGAAACCCACAGCCACACATCAGGACCTCAAACATCCTGAGATTTGCAAACACCTTGTTTCTGTCTGGCTCTTTCCTGGAACAGAAAGGTCTCAAACCCTGTTTTTAACAGCTAAAAATCATGGGACTTTCCTGCGGGAGATTCAGTTCAAAAAAGACAAACTCTAAGTAGTTTCCCAATACTCATTTTTTTTGAGTTTGTAAGGAGATAACTTAAATTATTCCCGTATTTGGGACTTCTCACATCCCCCCACCACCCATTCCTGGTTATACCCACACACTTTCATCTGCTCCCATTTAAATCCTCTCCATGAAATCCCACAAACCACAAGAACACACAAAATCTCCATCTGCAGCACATCCCATGGGCTTCCCACAGACTTTTTTAGGCTGGGAGGAGAAAGTGGGGCTGGGCATCAAGGAGCAGATGTGGAGCTTGGATGGCTTTGTCACCTGCCTGGAGCAAGGAAGGTGACAGGGAAAACCTGGCATTGAATATCCCAGAAGCAGTCAGTGTTCACAGATGGACAGGGAGATAGGAGGCAGGACAGAGGGAAGGAAAGATAAAAGAGCAAAACAGAAGTTTTAATTGCGAGTCGAGCACCCTGAAGCTCCTCTCACCAATTATTTGGGCCCCGTGTCGCTGACCTCTCCTAATGACTTATCCCAGTCTTGAAGGACTGAATGATTTCTCTTGCTCCTTGACAGGTCTGCACTGTTATTTCTCAGGCTAATTAAAGCCAATCAGGCCTAGAGGCTGGATGAGTGACCCTTCCAGCTTCCCCCAAGCTTCCCCCCTGCCAGGGTCACTCCAATGCTGCAGGAAGCCTTCCTCCCCTTTGGAAAAGGATGTGCAGGGAAGCCAGCTTGTCTCCGTTTAATGCAGAGCACAGCTGAGATTTAACCTGGACAGTTTCCCTGGAGAGTTGCACAAATCAGTCCTGGTTCCAAACAAAGCAGGGAGGCACCAGGTCCCTGAGGAACATGGGGAAGTTGGTGCAAGTGCTGCTTTGCTGTGGGTACCTGAACTTTATGGGGTGGAGGTCAAAACTTAAAGGCAGTGAGGAACTGGTTGGATTTCAGCAGCGTTTTTCCCACAGCAGGGTCAGTGGAGAGGAGTAATTCCAGGATTAAGGGAAGACTCCATTTACATCCCAGCTGGATAAATGCAGTGAGAATAGCACGAAAAACACAAGCACCTTTCAAATGCTAACAGGAGGAAGAGAGGGGTAAGCTCTTGGAACCAACACAGGGATGTTTCAATTGCAAGCAGAGGCAAATACAGGAGATTTTGAAAGAACTGCAGCTCAAATGTGGATGTGGAGGATGATCTGTGCTGGCAGGAGTGGGAATAGGAAGCGGGTGACCAACACTCCTAATGAGAACATGCGATGTGTCAGACAGCACTTTGCAGCACAACCAAGGGAAGAACAAAATAAAGGCAGAGACTTTGAAGTGCTGTGGGCCAAGGTTTTAACATCCAAACATGTCTCACCGCAGCTACACGCTCTGTACTCATCCCCCAGACAGGAGAGGCAAAGCAAAGAGCAGGGTCATGGAAATTATTCAGGCAAGGTGGGATGGTGGGAATGAAAGCATGAACCAGAGCAAAGAGGGAAAAGGCATTGTTAAAAAAAACACCCAAAACATTCCAGTGGGGTGAATGAATCTCAGTGCAGTAAAACTGAAAGGAAAGGTGGTGGCCATAGAGGTTTTGGGGCATCTGGCAGCTGCTAAAGAGTAAAAATGAAAAGCGTGGAATCACCAACAGCCCCTAAACCCCAAAATCTCAGTGGACGGAGAAGAGGGTCATTTTGGAGGCCACTGGATGTATTGCAATTACACCAGCTAAGGAAATGACCCAAAGCATTTTGATTTGAACATCTGAGGTTTGTGAAAACATCGCTGGGGGAGATCTGTGACTCTCAGACGTGAAATGCCCGAACCACCAGTAACAAAGGGGGCAGGGCAAAGTCTCTGCAGCAGCAGCAGGTACCTATAGGAGCTCTTTCAGCTTGCAGTGAGTTCTAGCCTGGCCTGCAGGGAATGAAGATGCTCCCACACATGCCCAGGATATTTCAGCTCTGTGATTGCAGCAGTTTATTTTTTTTTTAATGAGAATCAGAGGCGGCAGAGACTGAGACTGAGGCTCAGCCTTGGGAATGTTGTGTAGAACATGCATTCCTTCACACCACCAACAGCTGAAGGGCTACATCCTGAACCTGCTGGAAGCTGAAAATCCAGCCTGGAAGGCCAGGACCGTGCCGGTGTCACCCTCCTGCACCTGACGTCAGGATGTGCTCACCCCTCTCCCAGCCGTGGGGAGCTGTGCCTTCCCAATCTGCACATCCCGAAATGTCAGGGATGGTTCTGTGCAGCCTCTGCCAGATGGGATGGCAAGATTTCAGCTGGCTCCTCTGCTGCTTCTCACTCCCCAGGAATAAACTCAGGCTGCCCACATCTCTGATTGTTGTTACATCTCCCCGGCACTGCCGAAATCCCCCGCTGGGGTCAGGGCTGTGACATTCCCCCTCTGGGTTGGATGTTGTCCATCCGGGCTCCCTGTGAGGACCCTCTGCCTGCCAGGGTGTGAGCAAACCCAGCTCCAAGAAACTCGCAGCTGAAAAGAGCCACTGGAGCACATCCCTTTGCATCCACAGTGGGTGGAGCTGGGAAGTTCCTCTGCAGGCACATTTGGGCATCTTTTTCCCTCCCTCAACAAAACAGCAGCTCCTGCCCAAATCCAAGAGAGGAAGAAAATCTCCCCTGTCTGTGCTGGAGAGGGGGATATCACCAAGTTGCACGGAAAAATCAGAATTACAACAATAACTTAGTGTTTTCCTTCAGATTACGTCTCTTGAGCTGCCACAAATAAAGGCTCTGCCTAAGCCAAGCTGATGTTACCAGACAAAATTTCCTTTCCAGTTTGGGATGAGCCTTCAATACAGTTTTTGCTCACTGTTTCACAGCTTTTGGTTTTGCCCATGGACAACTTACCTGGCTCGCTTCCTGCTGTGTTTGGCTGTGTATCCCTGGGGAAATTTAGCCAGAAGATCATCAAGCAAGAGATTCTATCGCATGGATCAGCAGAGATGAGGGCCCAAATGAGTGGGAAAACACAAAGACCACATAAAAATGGTAGCTGTGGAATCATTCAGCCATCCCTGTGCACTGATTTCTACCTCTGTGGCCTCCAGACAACGTGTTCAGGCTCAGCTCTGGGGCCCAGGTGTCTGCACCCACATTTTGGTGACCAGGCTGGCACAAGACACACCTCTTGGAAAAACGGAGAGGTTTTTCCTACCATTCCCACTCCTGCAGGCTGAGACCTCCTGAAGGCCCACCCGGGGCAGCTCTGGAAGAGGAAAATGGCAGGACCTGGGGAAGGTTCACCTTGGGGAGGAGCTGTGTGACAAGACAGCTCTGGAACATTTGCCGTGGCCTGGCAAAATAAAACAGCCAATGAAACCCTCAAAGATCTTCCACAAAAGTTTCTCTCAGCAGCTCCAGGGAGCTGAACATCAGCCCTCTGAGAACCTGCCCCAGAGGCTGGGGATCCAATTAAACAGCTAAAACACTCCTGCTAATCACCCATCAGCTTCTGAGCCACTTTAGCAGAAGGGAGAAAGGAGAAGTTGAAGAAAAGGGATGGGTTTACCCTTGTTTTGAAGGTGGTGGGGATGTCTGTGTTATTCCAACCTGACCTTCTTGGCCAGCAATTTCTCAGAGGTCAAGTTTCAATTTACCTCCACAGCAAAGAGGGAAATATCAGAGTGCTCATCCCTGTTTTGTTCTGCTGTTTTATCGAGATTACAGATGGCCCTTTGTTCAAGGAAAATATTTTTCCTGCTTTTTTTTCCTACTAGAAAATTAAGATCTCGGCTATTCCACAATACCTGGAGAGATGGTGAGGATTAGTATAAGCTGCTGAAATGCTGAACAATTCAGGATAAAGTTGTTCTCCTCGTAAAGTCCTCTATTTTTTTTTCTTTTCAATTTTTCTTATTTTTTTAAATTTTAATTAAAAAAAAAATTAGAACCTTAACTGCAGTTTATAATGAACACTTAAAATAATAACAGTTCCAGGGGAAGGACGAACATTCTGCTCATCCCTAACAAATCTGTGAGCAAAAGTCAACATGAAAATAACAGTGACACATTGAAAACAGGATTTCTATTTTGCTTTTAAATCCTCTTAGGTTTTGGTGCAGATCAAAGTAAAGAGAAGGAAAAGATACGTGCAAGAAAATTAGAAACCCTTCTTGGGTCAAAAGTGCATCTCCTTGGGCAAAGGCAACAGGGGACAGATTCACTGAGAGGCGAGTTCAGAGCCAAGTGAGCAGTTTTGATATGAAGAGACACAGGTTTATCTTGAAGTAGGACACAGACCTCAGGATGTGCATGGAGAAGTCTTCTGGAAAGATTTTTTGCTCACATATCCCCACAAATCCTTTCCAGCACAAAAACATCAAAATGGGACTCAGCAGTTTGTCTGCAAAGAGGATCTTGGGACAATTAATCAGAATTTATTCATTTCTTTCAGTGGAATAAATCAGTTTGTGCTGCCCCACTCTGTGGGTGGACTCCCCTTCCAAACTGGGAATTTCCACTTAACTTAAAATTCCTTCTTCCCAAATAATCTGAGCTGAACTAATCTCATTGCAGTTTGGAGGGGGAGTTGACTGGAAATGCAATGGAAAAAGGACGGGAAGAGAAATGAAATAATTTATTGACTCATAGCCCCTCCAGGGCTTTTGCACTTAGGATTGGCTTTGCTGAACGTTGTGTTCTGGAAAAACTGAAGTAAATAATGAGTAAAACCAAATTTGTTCTTCATGGAAATCCAACCCAGTCTCCATGGTTCTCCATGGTTCTCCACCCCATCCCACTCCTTGCCACCACAACCTCAGGAGATCTGCCGTGAAGAAGAACCAAAGTTTTGCCCCTGGGGTAGATCAAGGGAAGATGTTACACCCCTTGCTCAGAGATGATGAGGCTGGACCTGGAAAACGGGGTCTTCACCCCGGAAAACAGGGTCTTCACCCTGGAAAACAGGGTCTTCCCCCTCTCACCACTTCAAGAAGGCTGCGAAGGAATCAAACAGGTCCCATGGAGGCCTTGGAAGATGCTTAGGGATGAGGAAGGATGTCCTGCAAAGAGAATCTGGGGAACTGGGTCCCCCCTAGTTTATCCAGCACAGGAGGGACACATCAAGGAGCTTTTTTTTCCTGTTGTCCTATATGTTCCCATGTTCAAAGAATCCTGCTCTCCCACTCCCAGTGCCATCTCTGCCTTCTTCCTTCACACATTGTTCACCAAGACCAGCATGGCCCTTCCTCCAACTCCACTCAGGCACACCCCAATCCCACAGCTGGACTTTTTTCAGGACCAGCTTCCAGGTCCTTGCATTCCTACTCTCCCTGCTTCAAGCCACAGCTGAGTCATGACTACAAAGTCACCACCGAGCACAGGAGACACAGATTAAATATCCCTGATGCGGGCAAACCTCAAAGGGAATTTAGCAATTGAGAGCCAAGGAGATGGAATTCAATATACCAGGTTTCATTAAAAAAAAAAAGTCTAAGCCTAATTGCAACATATTTTAAATTTATGGAAATGTTAAAAAATGCATGAAATCATTTTAGCCCTTATTAGAGGAATATATTTATGTCCCTTTATTTGAACTTCCCCCTTATCAGGAGATACTTCCCAGCCTTTGAAGACAGTTGAACTTTCCTTAGTTATTTGACTAGTCAGAGGAGTTATTCAAACATTCTCTACCCTGAACTTGAAATAAAAAGAAGGGAATAATTATAATCAGCCATTTGCTCGTATTTGTTGAGCTGAGCTGTGTCTGCAGTTGGCTTTTCCTCTTCATCCCCCTCTCGACTTGGCTTAAAGCAAAGGAGGAACTGGAGATGAAAGTGCTGGAGGTTCACCAGCTCAGCCCATCAATATCTGACTGGTGTGGGCACTCTGTCCTCTGTTCTCTGGAGAAAAGGACCTGGAAAGAGGATGTGTTACAGGAGGAGAGTGGAGCACCCACTGAAGCCTTTGAATCTCTCAACCCCTGTCTGACAGCCAGATCTTTGTCCACATCTTATCACCGGGGGCTTCCATTTGTAAAAGAAAGGGACAGAGTCACTGCTTTTGAGCTAAACCAAGAAGAAGCAAGATTAACATCCCTCATAGCTTTAATTATTTGGGAGAACTGAAAAAAAAAAATGCCCTTGAGAACGTGGCAGATTTACCACCAGCATATGAAAACCTGACGTAAGCCTGCTTATGGATTCCTATAAATTCTTTGGGCTGCAGGCCTGGGAGGTGTAGGAAGACTGTGCCAGCACGTGCGCGCGTGCATGCGAGACAGGCAGGGATGGGCAGGGCCATGCACAGCCGAACCCACACGTTCCCCTGGGCTCGCTGCTCCAACACAGCCCTTGAGCAGCTTCCCCGAGCCTCTGGAGCACCCTCCATCCTTTGTGGGGGTGAGGCCAACCTCCTCCTCCTCCCGGGATGGGCGCCCCGGCCCCGCGCGTGCAAGGGAACATGCCTCCACTTACTATTGCAAGCCTTCCTATTGCACAGCCGTCCTTCCTCCAGGACTCCCTCGCAGGCCAGGCCCTCGTTGGGAAGGGGCTTGCAGGAGCGCATGCGGGTCTGCAGGCCGCCCCCGCAGTCCTTGGTGCAGTCGCCCCAAGCCGACCACGAGTTCCAACCACCTGGGCGAAATCCAGAAAAGCGCCGTCAGCCACGGCGAGAGCCCCGTGCCCAGGCAGCCGAGGCAGCACCGGCCTGGCAGACCCGGCCATGTGCCAGCTGCCAGGACCTGAAACTGGGGTGTCTTTAAACGTGGTGGGACTGTGTGGCAGAACGGTTACCCCCATCATCACCTCCTCCTGTGTGTCTCAGATATCTGGTGCATAAAGAGATAGCCCAAAGGCACAAAGGCCCAGCAGGGATCATCTCTGGCGCCAGGAGGGCTCAGACCTGACTAAGAATCCACATCTTAGTCTGCAGAGCCGATGAGAAGAGAGATGAAAGAAAACTATCGACTAAGAGCCATGGTTTTACACTATAAAAGATACACGAGATATCACTGAAGCTGAAGTCTCTTACACACTCCTTTGGGAAACGTGTGAGAGATTTCTCCCTGGAGCCTTGCGCAACTCCAGGTCACTTCCCTGGGATTGAGAGAGAGGACTTCGATGCACATCCCTTCAGAACTGATTGGTAAGATACATTGAATCCTAAGCTTATACTATTTCTTCGCTAGCTGTAACTGAAAAGGTACCATGTTTCCTGCACTGTATATTAACTACTAGTAGTCTCTTCCTTTTGTTCTATTCCTGTGTAGTATTAGTTTACTTTAAGTCTTATGTTTGTTAGTTTCCCCGTCTATTAATAAATAATTTATTCTATAATAGACAGAATCAGTCATCATTAAAAAACTTACGAATGAGAGTGGGTTTTGGGGTGCTGGCCCAAGTTACTGTCTGCTGCCAGAGGCCTGGGCAGGAGACAGGGTTAATCTAAACCCCCAACATCCATTCGTGACAAACTGGACACTGCAAGGGAGCCCAGAAAGTCAAGAAGGGGGAGGGAGAAGCATTGCCTGCCTTTACGTTGACTTCGCTTCAGTTATTCTTGTTTCTAGAGTTTAAAAAGTGTTTGGACAGCACCCTCAGGCACATGGTGGGGTTTTTGGGGCTGTCCTGTGCAGAGCCAGGAGTTGGACTTCAGTGATCCTTGGGGGATCCACCTCAGGATACTCTGTGATACCAACTAGTCCTGTTCTTCCTGTGCTTACTGGGGCAAAGAGCTCCCCTCTGACAAGACCCTCTGCCCATTTTGTGTCCTGTTGGCTTCTAACTCCAGAAGACACAAGAAAAACCACTTCAAGGTACAAATCCATCATCAGTGAGGTTGTGTCTCATCCTCCTGCCTCCACACAAACACACAATGCGAAGAGAGCTGGGCAGGGATAAGGGTTCTACCACTCATATTTCCCCAGAAAAGACATTTCCTGTACCCACACTGCAGACCCCACCAGCCACAGAGGCACCACTCTCAGGGACAGCTTTGGTGGGGGAATAACATGGGAATAATATTCTCCTCCAGCACCCTTTGTAGATCCCACAGGGAGCAACCTGTGAGCACCGTAAGATGAAGGTGCATTTCTGGCTCCTCTCCCCAGCCATGCCCAGTGCTGGTGTCAGCAACACTCAGCTTTTCCCTTGTACCACAATCTACAGCCCTGAAACCTGATGGATCCACCTGGCTGCAGGGATGATCCTGCTACTTAAGAAGGGAAATTCTGAGCCTCTGCAGCCTTCTCTCTGTGTCTTTCCAGCCCCCTGCCGAGAACAACCGACCGTGGTGGAACGTTCATAAATGCTGATGGCAGGATGGACTGTGAAGACCATCTGAATCTGGCTCACCTCCCACAGTCCAAATGCCTGTGGGGGGCCCAGCAAGGCTGAGTTTTGGGTTGTAAAAGACAGCAGGGGGTTATCCAATCCTTTCTGGTGATGGATAAGCTGTCACACCCCTCAGTGGTCAGTTCGCTCCTCATCGGCCGCACGCAGCAATCTAAAACCTGCTGAAATAAGCCTTGGCTTGAGTGTTCTGCTCCATCGTTTGTCCACCTCATGGGGAGCAGCAGAGGTGGCCCCTCAGCCCAGGGGTGGCTACTTTCACATGGCTGCTTTTCCTGCTGTGAATTCTCTCATTACCCACAGCTACCCTTGGAGATGTTTCAGGTCCAGGGAACTCAGCTGTGTGCAGAGCTCAGGCACAGATAAGGATAACGAGCTAAAGAGGCAGGGATTTTTTTGAAGACAGAAAACACTGGGAAAATTCTTGTTTTTTAAAATAAAAATTAAAAAAAAAACCAAACAACTTTTTTTTTTTTCCCCTTGCCAACAGTCAGAGGATTCAGAGATGCAGATGATCCACTTCAGCTGACTCAGCCTCCATGAATTGCTATTTATAAGGAAATCGTGGCTCTACTCTGAGCTCTGGGCTCTGCTGGTCCCTACACGCCCTAGACAGGACACCAGCCCTCTCTGCAAACACAAGTCCAACTAGGTGCCAGATCAGAATTTAGGGACATTATCAGCACCCCCTTGCACAGGGATGGGCCAATACTCGTCCACCACCACAGCAAAAACCCACAAGTTCACACTCTGCTACCTCCAGCCTGGCTGTGTTTTAACTTTTCCCTCCAAGACAGTGAGAAAATAAACACAGGCTCAGCAACATTCCCACTGCTGATGGTCGTGGAAGCTGCTCAGATACTTAATCATGAGAATAACATGGAAAAACAGAGTGGGATGGAAATGGAGGGGAGTGAACCTGACAGCAAAGTGCCCAGATCCTGGCAGCAGCATGGAAGATGGAGTTGTTACTGGCACACAACAAATATTTGACCTTGAAGAGGACTGTCTTTCCCTCAAAAGTCACTTTCTGTGCTGGTCACTTTTCTAAAGAGCATGGGAATGCAGGCTTTTCTTCCATTTCCTGATGGGAGACAGATTGTGTTTCATTTGTAAGAGACTGTGTTTCATTTGTAAGAGAAACCATCGGCATAACGGAAGGTATCCCGATGCCCAGCTCGAGCTGATCAATGGGATATCTGTAACCAGACACGTTTAGGAGTTAATCAACTCCTGGCTTGCCCTTTTCAGGATGTCTTTCTTTAGTTTCACTCCCTTGCACATTAGGAGTGAGGCTGGGGAAGGGAGAAAGCAGCTCCACGCAAGCCTTGGCTTGGATTGTGATTTATTTGGGATGCTTTTTGTTGAGACAAAATGCATAATTGCTCTTAGAAGTTATAAATTATAGACATAATTGTCTTTAGAAGTTATTTTATGTTGTGTTTGTAAGCAAAATATGGACCCAGAGTCATTGGCTGTTGTGGTGTCTCCAGTTTGATGAGGGTTATTCAAACAGTTCTGCATTTTGGGGTATGACCTATTATGGCATTGATCCCCTAAAATATACATAGAAATAGATGCTGCCTGGTCTCACTACAGGAAAGAATAAAGGAAAATGAAGGTGCCAGTGTTTGATTTCTTAAATCATGGAATCATAGAATCATGGAAGGTTTTGGGTTGGAAGGGACCTTAGAGATCACCTTGTTCTACCCCCCCTGCCATGGGCAGGGACACCTTCCACTATCCCAGGTTCCTCCAAGCCCCATCCAACCTGGCCTTGGACACTTCCAGGGATGGGGCAGCCACAGTTTCTCTGGGCAACCTGTGCCAGGGCCTCACCAACCTCACAGGAAGAATTTCTCCCTAATATCTGACCTAAACCTGCTCTCTTTCAGTTTGAAGCCATTCCCCCTTGTCCTGTCACTCCAGGCCCTTGTAAATAATCCCTCTCCATCTTTCTTGTGGGTTCCCTTCAGGTCCTGGAAGGCCACAATTATGTCACCCCAAAGCTTCTCTTCTCCAGGCTGAACAATCCCAATTCTCTCAGCCTTTCCTCCCAGCAGAGCTGCTCCATCCCTCTGATCATCCTGGTGCCTCCTCTGGACTCTCTCCAACAGCTCCATGTCCCTCCTGTGCTGGGCCCTGGGGCTGGAGGCAGCTCTGCAGCTGGGGTCTCACCTGAGCACAGCAGAGGGGGTGACTCTTACTCTGCTTATCGTCAGCAATGGGAGAAACAGTCAAAATAAGATAAAAACTGTCATGATCTCAAATCCTCAACTGGAATGAGATCAGTTTATGAGGTTGAGCACAGATAACTTCCTTCCTCTCCTTATTCCTCAGTTTCCATCCCATTTGTGAGTACTAAAGAGGAGCTAGAGAAGTACCAGGGCACTGAGTAAATCAACCCAGGCATTTACAGCCAGGACAAAGGTATTCCCCACTTTATGGAGCACTCCTTTTTTATCGTCAGGTTGTACCATGGTCCTGACAAATTAAATGCTGCATGTTATTTATCTTGTTTATTGGCTGTCAGATAAACCTTTTGAAACCTCCCTTCTTTTCCTGGGTCTAGTCCTTCAGAGCTTCAAGTGATTTGTCTTTTTTAGTGGAGCTGTAAACAAGTGGTTAAGGGTCTATTATATGAAGTTATTCCCATCCCACCTTTCAGGGAGGAAAAATGCTGGAAAACACGGGCTTCTTGTGCCCACTACCACATCTGGCTTCTGGAAAGGAGTGGCTGAGGGAGCTGGGGGGGCTCAGCCTGGAGAAAAGGAGACTGAGGGAGACCTTATCCCTCTCTGCAACTCCCTGACAGGAGCTTGTTGTGAGGTGGGCGTCAGTCTCTTCTCCCAGGTAACAAGCGACGGGATGAAATGGCTTCAGGATGTGCCAGGGGGAGTTTTAGATTACACATTCTGAAAAATTTCTTCTCAGAAAGGTTTGTCAAGCATTGGAAGAGGCTGCCCAAGGAAGAGGTGGAGTCACCACCCCCGTGAGTGTTCAAACAAGGTGAGGATGTGGCGCTTGAGGACACGGTGGTGGTGAACATGGTGGGGGTGCTACATTGGTGGTTGGGCTTGGTGATGTTAGAGCTCTTTTCCAACCATAATGATTCCATGATTCTGTGAAAAGAATGATCTACAATGGCTGTGAAATGATCTACGATGGCTGTGGCGTCACACAGACGCTTTTAGCCCACTGCAGAAGCTGCAGGAGAGACACGAGTGCGATGTGGTCCCCGCAGAGGCTGCACAGCTGCCCCATCCCTCAGTTCATCACTCAGACTCTGCCTGCTGAGCTGACACAGACCCCACAGACTCCTCATCTTCTGGGAAATGTTCATCCCCACCTGCCCACCACACAGTCCCTCGCTCTGCCCCTTCTTCCATTTCGAGCATGAGGCTGGATATTTTGACACTGAGAAGCGAGGAATCCACATGAAATGCGGTTTCTGAAGTTAATGGGACCCTTTGCAGGCAGTCCCTGTCACCCCTGGAGTCCCGTTCCACGAGCTCTCAGCACACTGCTGCTCCCGCTGATGGATGCTGGTTGAGTTGCCATCTGTCCTTAATCCAGAAATAATGAGGCTGCTGCAACTGCTCCATAAAGGATTTTGCTTTCCAAAGGCACTGACTCCTCTGAAGGTCACACACCCAACCTGTTCTCACTTTCCTCAGCTACGGCCCCACAGAGCCAAAGAGTTCTCTCACTTTGCCCTTTATTCCCCTAAACCAGAGGAGCTGTGGCTCACGCCTCCAGCTCCAGAGGTTCCCATCACAACCAGCGGCTGTCACCTTGATCACACAGCCAGGTTTAACTCGTATTTTTTTTATTTTTGGAGAGCAGCCCAAGCTCCTAGAACGTGTTTTAACAAAGGTGGCTGCTGCATCTGAAGCTCGTGGCTGGTTGAGTGCTCGTCATTCAGGGAGGCCTTTAATCCAGTTTCTAAAGAGTTTTTTGATCCTTCTCAGTCAGTTCTTATCATGATCATGGACTAAAACAAATTACTTTTCATGCAAGGCTGACCCAATGCATTCTAATTCTCCGGTTAAATGGAGAAAATTCCAAGATGGTTTACATCAAGCAGCAAGCTCATATTTGGCATTTCTCGTCTGACTCTTAAGCAGAGATGCCAAAAGAATGGGTCTTTCCTACTGCAAATTAACTGAGAGGACTCCACTTAGACACCTCGTCCAAACACCCTTGATCTTTGGGAAGATTTGCATCCCGATCCGGAGTTTATCTTCGCAGCTGACAGCTGCAGTGTGTCTCAGATGCCAGTCAGTCAATCATGCCTTATAATTTAACAGCAATCCCTTAAATTAGATGGCAGTGACAGCAGCAAAAACTAGGGAATCAACACGAGAAATCAATAGAGCACAGCGAAAGGGGCTTTGCTGACACTCCACATCCACCTCTGATTTTGCTTTTTTGGATTTAGCCTCTCACTGACCCCAGCTGAAGACATGTCTTGTTGGCAGCTGTCTCCAACTCGGCAGGTCAGGGCATTTTGTGTCTGCAAAACATGTCCAGACTGCAAAAACCCCACCACAGCTCTGTGTGCTACCGCTGGGAATATTTGTAGTGGAATTTATATCACAGTTTCTGAATCATCTCAATTAGCAAATGAGTGGAAAAAGTGTCATTTCTTATGCAAATGGGGGAAAGGATACTGAAGGGAGATGGAGAGGGAGATTATCTTATACCATCTGAATCCTAAATTTGTTATATAATGGGGTAAGTGAGGGAGCTGCTCCTTTATCTCTCCTTTCTACAGTGCTGGAAAAGAGCAAGTCCAAAAGGGGCTATTTTGAAGACATCCTTCTATTACACCAACCAGCCATCGTTCCCTGGAAATTCGCACATTCAGTTTGTTCCTTCTGTGAAAAAAAGGAGAACAATCTTTCGGGAGGATGTCCCCTCCTCGTGTCCCATGTGGTGAAAGTCAACAGCAGCATGAGTGAGTGGCTCCAGTCGTTCCTCCCTTGCCCCTTCCAGTATAAATCCAGTGTAACACTGTGCTGTTTTGCAGATTGTGCACATTAATAGCAAAAACGATGCCCCAAGCTCCCTAAAAAGCAAAATCATTCCTTGCAAGGACATGCAGTGATAGGACAAGGGAGGAATGGTTTTAAGCTGAAAGAAGGTAGACTTAGATTAGATAATAGGAAGGAATTCTTAACTGTGAGGGTGGTGAGGCCCTGGCACAGGTTTTCTGGAGAAACTGTGGTTGCCCATCCCTGGAAGTGTCCAAGGCCAGGTTGGATGGGACTTGGAGCAACCTGGGATAGTGGAAGGTGTCCCTGAAGAAGAAAGGAGGGTTGGAACGAGGTGATCTTTGACTCCTTGCAAACCAAACCATTCAATGATTGTTTGACTCCCCTCCATGGAAAGGAGATGGGTGAGGGGTGAAAAATTATAAACATGCATTAAAAGTCCATGAGCTGCCAGGGTGAGGTAAGCAGGGACTGGCTGCTCCTTGAGTTTTCCAGCACTGGAATTGAGGGGTGTCAAATGAAACTGGCAGGAGGCAGGCGCAAAACCAGCAAAGGACGTAATTTACAGACACAGAGCGGTGTCAAATCGTGGGGTGCTTTTACAGCATGAACAGGTACCAAAATTCCCATGAATATAAAACATAACTGGGGAAATGCAAGAAATATAAACCCATAAACAGTAATAGATGCAACACTTCTTGTTCTTGAAGCTTGGGCTTCAAGCTGCTGTGTTGTACAAAGTTGGAAAGGACCTTCAGGATCATCGAGTCCAGCCTCTGACCTTGTTGACTGAACCACAGCACTCAGTGCCATGTCCAATCATTTCCTGAACACTTCCAGGGATGGTGAATCCATCACCTCCCTGGGCAGCCCATTCCAATGTCTGACAACCTTCTCAGTGAAGAAATTCTTCCTGATGTCCAACATGAATCTCTCCTGGCACATTCTCTCTTTTCCTGTTGCTGGTTGCCTGGGAGAAGATGTTGAGCTCCACCTGGCCACAACCTCCTTTCAGGCTCTCAGGATGTTGTGTGTTTGTCTTGTTCTGCTATTTTCCCTTGGTAGCCACTGCTATGAAAGGATATTGGGCCAAAAAACCCTGATCTGGCCAACAAGACCATTCCTGGTGCTTTCCCAGTTGCTTGGCCTCTTCCTTCCCTAACTTTAACACCATGACTCTCCTTCATGGAGATGTGGTCAGGGCACAGCCAGCTCGAGGTCAAGCCGGTATTTCCCACCACCAAAATTTCCAAAATCTGCTCAGGTCACTCACTTCTGGAGACCCAAATAAATGACAATGATTTTTTAAAGCTGCTGAGTGGCCATAGCTGATTCCCACAACATTCACAAGTCCCCGAAAATGAAGGTAACGAGGTCAAATTTGTACAAACATTTAGGACCAGCTTCAATCTCCCTCTGCTCTACAAATCACTTAAGGAAGATGGAAATGAGGCCAGCGTGCAGCTTTCAAGGAAACCCAGCATAAAGCTGTGCTTATTACTTGAATCCCTGTAAATGAAACACTAGGGATAAAGAGAGATTATTTATGTGGAGATGGTGGGGGAGGTGGGCAGGGAAATGAGAAAGGGAATGTTTAGTCTGGAACAGGAGATCAAATAAAACCGTGGAAGAATCTTCCCATAAGAAAGCCATAGAGGCCTAATCACTTAACTCGTTTCAAAGCAGAGCAGGCAAAATATCAGAGAACAGACTTGTGAAGAGAAATCCAGCCTGCACCATAGGGGAGGAATGAAATGCTTCCCCGCCCTGAACCTCTCTGAAGTTGCATAAATCACACCAGAGCTGGGTTAATGCACTGTTTGCTTCTTCACGTTGCTGCAGACCCCAGGGCAAAGCACAGAGGGGACGCATTAGCACAGCCACGTGCCAATGTCCCATTCAAATCTAACTGTGCAGCCCAAGATGATTGAAACCTTCCCTGATACCAGGGTCACCATCTATTTTCATAAAAGGAAATCAAAGGACAGCATTTGTGACATTTCCTTTCATGTCTTTTAAAAGATCTGTTAGGGACGTGGTTTAGTGGTGGGCTCGGCAGTGCCTGGTTAATGGCTGGACTTGATCTTAAAGGGCTTTTCCAACTTAAATGCTTCAATGATTCTCTGTTCCATCTTTCCTGGCTTGAAGGGCCTTGGCTTTCACCTATAAAACACTTACAGAACACTGCATAAACCCATAAATGGCATGAAATATTGTAACACCCAGAACTCTGCAAGCCCGTGCAGTTCCATCTCATTCCCTGGACAGCATTTCCACCTGAAGGATTCCTACGATCCCCAGGACCGCAGTTTCTCACTCCTCCACGAGCTGTGACATACTTCTCATCACAAGAGCACTGCAAGGCAGGGCTGTGCCATTATTGCTTCTGTGAGATGAACTGGGGAGGTGTTGCAAAGATAAAAGTCTCACCCACGGTATTTTTACAACACTTAGAGAAGTTCAACTCTCTTCAGGTGAACATCTTCCAGGAGAACAGAGAGAAAATCACCCAGGGGGACAACCCAGGAGCCAAGTGTCCCCCTCTCAGAGCAGTTTTGATGAGGACACCACACAATTTGTGTCTCCCAGCACTCCTGGCTCCATGAACTGCTCCCAAGATAGAGCTAGAAAAGCAAAACTCCAGCCCAGTGCTGAGGCAGCACCTTGGCACTATCATACCAAATATTTGATGATGATAGGCATGTGCCTATGTTTTGGTAGGCACAGCCAAATCCTCTTCATGCAGAGATGCCAATGATGTGGATTTTGCCAGGGAGGGGAACGGAGGTGGCTGAAAACCACATGGAAGTGGCTTTTTTGTGTGGTCACCTCTGAGGAAGGCTGGGGAACGAGCAGGTTTGTCAGCAGGCATTTCTCCAATCGGTGTCCTCTCCTTCTCTGAGCTGTGGGGTGCACTCACCCTGCACAGGAAGATGCTGATCCAGGCTGGGCAGAGGCTGCCATTCCCAGCTCTGCACTTGGCACGTTGTTCGTGTTTTCCATTGCAGGTTCCAGGCTTGTCCCTGTGTCTCTGCCTCTTTCCATGTCCCCTCGTTAAGAAGGGGGCAGGCAGAGTGGCTGGTTCCTGTTAACACTTGGGTGAGGTGAGGGAGAGTTTGGGGGAAGTTAAATCATCGAATTGCAAAATGGTTTGGTTTGGAAGGGATCCTAAAGATCATCCAGTTCCAACCCTCCTGCCATGGGCAGGGACACCTCCCACTAGACCAGGCCGAGGCAAGATTCAGTGAAATTTTCAGGATTTCAACTTACTCTGATATTTTCAATTGCACAGGTAATGAATGCCTTTAAATATTTCTTTTTTAGCAGCTTTGGGGATAGCACATCTAGAAGGGAAATCCCTTCCCAACACAATGGGGTTTGGGATCATAAAATCATAGATTCTTTGAATTGTCTGGGTTGGAAGAAACCTTAAAGATCATCCTGCCATGGCCAGGGACCCCTTCCACTATCCCAGGTCACTCAGAGCCTCATCCAACCTGGATTTGAACACTTCCAGGGATGAGACAGCCACAGTTTCTCTGCGCATCCTGTACCAAGGCCTCACCACTCCCTGAGTATAGAATATCATCCTAAATTCCCCAGTTTCTTCAGTCCAAGGAGAAGGCAGGGACACCATTGGAGGCACCCAAATGAGAAGCTGTTTCCAGGTTGCTTAATAAGAGTTTTAGGAGGCAGCAGCTGCAGTTCTGCATCTGGGATAATCATCACACGGTACCCAACATGCCTCGGTATCGAGGGCAAGAAATCAATATCATCAACCTTTACCAGCATTAAAATGACGAGGTTAATATCGATCTTTTGTCATTAAGGTGTGGTATGTGAGTCCTTAGCATCACTGCTGGGAAGCTGAAGCTGCAGCACTACAAACCAGGCTGCAGGCACAGCAATTTGCTCACAGATCCCTCAGAGACCCTGGATTAGAATGAACAAAGCAATTCTCAGCCTGATTTGTAATCGACCGTTCCCAAAGTCGTCGCCTTTCCTGTCAGTGGTGGGAGGGGATTATTCACACGTGTCTGTCATGTCCCTTCAAAGTCCCAGAGCAGCACAAGGAAATGCCAAATGGAATCCGTGTGGTCCTACAGGCGGCAGAATCGTGGTCTCAGCCTGTGTTTTTAGCTTGAGAACTAAATAGGAGTTAAGCTCTTGTTCTTTATAATCTCTTGGTGTAGAACAGAATTTACCTTGGTACAGGTGAGGCCTCCCTCTCCTGAGGTGGTGATTCCTTCTGTAATCACCACTAAAAGAAAACCTTTTCTCTAATGAAAGCATCTCCGTGAGTATTTCTTAACCCTGAGTCTGCTGATCCAGTCCCTCATACCCATAATCTTCAGCCCTGAGAGATCAAGGTCTTAAAGGCTTAAACCCCTTCATTCCCAGAGACAAATCTGATGTGAAATTCCCTTAGTCTGAGGTCCTGCTTAAGAAAAGAAAGGCAGAGAACTGAGCGATTAAATCATCACAGATGAGGAGAGGCCACGGAGGCTCAGCATTTACCCAGGAATTGGTAAATGACTTTCCTGTTGTTCCTGTTTGCCATTTATATTCCAGCAGTGTTAAGAGGCCTTGAGTAAGATGAGACTCGTTCAGGGATTGGCACTCCATGGGCAAAACAGTCACAGACAGTCCTTGATCCTGAGAGCCTGCATTAGGCTGTGCCTAATTACTGCTGTGATTGGAGCTCCAGAGCGAGGGAGGTGAGTGTGTGTGGAGAGGGGAGAGAAGAGTGGGTTTATTAACAGACAGACAGAGATTCAGACCACTTTACAAATTATTGACCCTACTTAATTGCTAATCATCCTATGCATTAGCTATTTTTTTCAATGAGGGAAGGCAGACAAACGTCCCTGAGCTAAGAGAATGTCTGAACAAATAGGCGGGTTCTGGGAGGACCAAGGGTGGTGCTCTCCTCCCAGCACATTCCCAACATTGACTGGAAGTTAATCCATATGAGAACAGAGGACGGAGACAGATGGTGGAAGATTTCCCTGCCTCCTTTTTCCCTTTTGTCACCTTTGGTGCTCAGAGGAGTCGGGAGTGGCTGGGTTATCCTGGATTGCCAGGATGGAGAGCCTGTGCTCACCAGGTGATCCCTTTTCTATAACACTCCATGAAAAGAAGAACGTGGCTAAATCCCTTTTGGATAACCTCATTGCAGCCTTCCAGTAATTAGAGAGGGTTTAAAAAGGAGGGAGAGTGAATTCTCACATGGACAGATAATAAAAGGACAAGCAGGAGTGGTTTTAAAGTAACAGAGGAGAGATTTAGATGCGATAGTGAGAAGATGTTCTTCACTCAGAGTGTGGTGAGACACTGGCAAAGGTTGTCCAGAGAAGCTGTGGCTGCCCCACCCCTGAAAGTGTCCAAGGCCAGGCTGGATGGGGCTTTGAGCAACCTCGGGTAGTAGAAGGTTCTGTTCCATGGAAAAGGGGTAGAACAGGATGATCTTTAAGGTCCCTTCCAACCCAAACCATTCCATGATTCTATGAACACAACCTCCCCTAGAGATACCAACTGCTTGTCCAGCAATTTTCACTTCACACAAGGCAAAAAGCCTCTCATAATTATATCTATTAACTACCAGTGACTGCCATCTGAGGAGTTGTGTCATATTTTACTCCTTTCTGGGGTCATCTGGGATGACCCACGAAGGCCAAAAGCAGGAAGCTGGTGAAGGATGGATCCGCACTGCCTGGCTCCAGAGGATTCCCAAATGTCTCAGGTTGGATACATCTTTTTTTTTTTTTTGAGCACATCAGTATGAGCCAAGAGCAACATCTACTGGCCGAGCTGTTTAGCAGGATCAAGTGTAGATCCGGCACAATCCATGGATTTTACACAGCTGTGAGATATTTTTAGGGATTTCCCAAGCACCAGGAGTAGCACCAGCTCTTCCCAGCTGTGCAAGCTGCCACCAAAGCAAATATCTCAGCCCTGCACTCCTGGACTTGGCTTTTATCCATCTCTAATGTGAAAATTGCTTTTCAAGCCCTCCCTGTCCTGGGTAGCACATCTTGATAGATGGAAGTATCTGTGTATCTCCATTGCTTCTAAGTAAATTGCTCCTTGCACTTCCCATGATGGTTTCTTGGGATGAAAGAGGTTAAAGGTGAGTAGCAGCCCGTTTATTGCCACCAAAACTGCAAGAAACTTTCCATGGGTGGTATTCAAGTGGTCTGACTTCATCTATCAAAAATAAAAGGTCCAAATTTGGATGCTGAGCCTGTTCTGGTGTCTCCTGGTGGCAGCTAAGAGCGTGTGTGGACTTCAAAGTAGGAGCTCAGCATAAGAAATGGTGCTGGCAAAGATGGATTATGAGGGAAGATTATGGGAAGGGGCTTCACCCCCTAAAACTCCCCAGATGTGTCAAATTCAACGTTGTTATCAGCCCTTGGGGATTTTTTCACAATCCTTCTCAAAAGGCAGCGTGGGAATGTGTGGGAATGAGAGCAAGAAATCAGCGAAGCAGCACCCAAAAAATGTTAGCAAGAAAAAAAAAAGGAAGTGGAGAGAGTGTGAGTTGATCTTGTTAGGAAGAGTGAGTTCAAAGCCCGTGAATAACAGGCATAGCTCATGTCTCCACCTCTGCAGCCTGGAGCACTGGCTTCTTCGGGCATTGACAGGAGAACAGAGCTCTGAGGAACTCCAAATCAATTACACATAAAACACAATTTCTTCCCCTCATAAGGACTGCTTCAGCCCTCAGAGCAGGATTTAAAGGGGAGTAAGAGAAAAGCAGCCTGATCTGTATTCTGAGCTCACTGCAAGGTCACAGATGCACCTGTAGAGCATTGCCAGGTGAGCAACAAAGAGCCCAGGTGGTTTCAGAGGTCTGTGGTGCAGATCTGTCATAAATAGAGGAGGAAAATAAAAACTCTGAAAATATGGACTTCACATTTGGCCATCTTGCTAGAAATACCCATTTCTCTCTGTTGATTACAGAAGGAGACCAAATGACCTTCTTAGACATCAAGGATGTTTTTTGGTCAAAGATATCCTTCTCTCATCAGGGATGAGAGGTGGCAGAGAACCACAAGGGGTTAAAACGATCAGGAACCACGAGCCAGAGCTGTATGAAAGGAGGAGGAACAGCCCTGCCTGCTGCAGGCAGGTGGTGAACTCGCTCTGTCCAGGTGCCTCTCCTGCTCCTGCTGACTCACAGCCACGTCCAGCTGTCCCTTTGGCAGTCCCCTCTCAGGACAGGACCTGCAGGTGTCCCTTGCACACCAAACTGGAACCAGGGCATCTGAGGAGTGCAGGGAGCTGTGCCCTCTGCAGGGGCAGGACCAGCAGCATCACAGGACTCTGGATGTCTGCTCAGGCTTGTCAGAAATCTCACGTGTAACCTCAGAAGAGTCTCTTCCCTCCGCCTGATTCCCAAGGTGGGAGCGTCTCTGATAATGATGGGAAATAGGATGATGTAGGAAGGGGCTGAAAGTGGGAGAGGAAAGGCAAATTTCGCTCTTTATGGCCATGATCTCTGGACATAGATCCCAGCTGGAAACAGCCCCGTGGTTTTTACTGAGCCTGTTGTAGCCAAAAACCCCCCCAGATCCCACAGTCACAATCTTATCCAGGAAGGGATGGTAACAAACCCCCCTCTTTGGACAGGTGTGGAACCTGCCCACTTAAAACAGGCAAGGAAGGTTTCTCTTTTGCTTGATTCTGGTCCACAGATGATGGCACGGCCAAATCCTTGTTGGGTATTTGTAGGATCCCCTCCACGGGGAGGACAGGAAGGTTCTCACAGGGAAATGGATCACCCAGCTCCTCCAAACTGCAGCACAGACTGGGATTTGACCCAATGTTCAACAGGACCAGGAAGATTAAGATGGTCTTTAAGGCTCATTTTACCTCTTCTTGAGGATGCCTGGCCTTATCCAGTGTTTTGTGGTGACTTCCACAACTTCCACCTGGTTTTGTGCACAAGTTTCTGGACATGGCTTCAGTGCAGCACTTGTGGGAGGAAAGGGAAAGGCCACAGGGAGTCTGAGTCTTCCTCCACTCTCTGCCAGAATATTCTCCTGGTTACAGCAACTGGTGCATGGAAAGTTATAATGACAAGTGCTTGGGGAAAAGGAGTCCTCTTAAACCTAAGAAAAAAAGATAACTCCAGGCTACAGAAGCCCAGGGGTCTGATTTCGGCCTGATGCCTCCTGGAAATTATCTATTTCTAGATAAAAAGTGGAATCAAAAGGCTGCATCCAAGCAGATTGGCTGGTTCTGATCCCTGGCTGAGCAGGCACACGAGGATCCACGCAGGTAATGCGTGAGCAGAGGCCAAATAAAGAACAGAACAGCAACCCAAGACAGGAGGGGCACGAGCCTGAAGGGAAAGGTTGAGCTCTGGTGTCTCCCTGAATAATACAAGGCACAAAATATTCTGTTACCAGCCTGGGGAGCAGACAATTAAAACACTACTTGAAGCAAATGTCTCCTGACTCTGGCTCAGAATTTCAATTAGGCTGGGAAGGCTTATTGCACTTAAGTGCAGGTTAGTGACATTTCAGGAAGGAGAGATTGATTGGGAGCTGGGTCACAGCTCAGCAGTGGGGATCATGTCTAGGGGCCTGTCCTTAAAAACAATGTGTGATCTCTGCGTGGCATTTTCCTTGTTTAGCTCGTTTATGTTTCCTTCGAGAACGAACAATCCCAGTAGCCAGAGCTGTGTCCCCTCCTTTCAAACACTGACTTTTTTCTTACTAATTTTCAAAGTTCTTTAAGCATCCTTAGGTGTCCAAGCAGTATTTCCTCTGGCTCTTCTCTTCCTCCTAAGGTAATTAACCTTTTCTTGTCTCGGAGAATCGGTTTCTAACTCACAGGAAACTTTTTTCTTACTGGTTCACCAGCTTTGCAGAGCCCCAGAAAACAGGAGAGTGTCTGCTGCTACAAACTGCAGGTACAAACAACCTCACCCCAGCTATTCTGTCTGGAAAACGAAGTGGGAAAATGCCCTCAACCAGCTCAAAAAATGAAAAGAAATATTGGAAAACACCAAGTGTGCACCAGGGAAAGTCCAGCACGTGATAAACCCAGGCAGGAAAATGCACCAGGTCCTTTGGTGTGGTTAGAGGTGACTGAGAGAGCTACAGCTTTTGGGAGATGTGCATGAGACAGGATTTTTTTTTCCATAAAACATCCCAAAATTCATTCATTCCTCACCATCCTCACACACCTAAACACGACTGCACAGACTGATAAAAACATCACCCAAAATGAAACCCTCCCAGAAGAAAACTCTCTGGTCTAGCACTTAAACTCCAGCACAGCCAAAGCCCTGCTAAGGACACACACTGGGGAGATGTGGAGTAAAGCAAATAATCAGATAGGATTGAATTAACCAGCAGAGGTTTAGACTGGATTTTAAGGAAAATTTCTTCATTGAAAGGGTGGTCAGGCATTGGAACAGGCTGCCCAGGGTAGTGGTGAATTCACCATCTCTGGAAGTGTTCTGAAGATGTGTGGATGTAGCTTTTGGGGACGTGGTTCAGTGGTGGCCTTGGCAGTGTTGGGTTAGCAGCTGGAACTGATGACCTCAGAGACTTTTCCTACCTTAATCATTTCCTGATTCTAAGATTTCTGCTACTAAAAGAGTTGTAGGTAAAGGAGCCTCATTTGGACCCATGATGGGCACACTGATGGACAAGTCAAATGTGTGCTCTGCTCAGAGGGGGTGATTTTATTTTTTAATCACCGTGAATAGATTTTTTACTCTATATATCTGCTGGATTTGTTTCTGGAACCATGGATTCTTCAGTGTCCTGCCACGAGTGGTTCCATAGATTCATGATGGACCAACAGTTTTCTCCTCCTACTCTCCCAGGTGAAACTGCCTTGGTTCAGTCTCTCAGGACAGTCAGCTTTGAGTTACAGACTTGGAATCATGAAACAGAATCACAGAATCATTAAGGCTGGAAAATATCTCCAAAATCATCGAGTCCAACTGTGGGAAATGACACAAAATTTAAAGTTTTGTATAACTTCAGTCAGAAGTTTTGTTTGCCTTTGCCCAGGGGGAAAGGAATTGAAATTTCTTTCCAAAGGTTTGTTTCAGCACTTGAGGCCTGATGAGCTGAACATCTCAACAGACTGGAGGCAGCACAGAAGATACACAAAAGATTACGACCATTAATGAACATCAACTCCAAACATCACCCCTGGCATGGTCTGAGATACCTGGTCTGGGAAAAGAGAAATAGGAGAAGGAAGAATGAGAACCTAATTAACATCGGAGGTGAAGGCATCAATAACCAATAGGAACCCAAATACTAAGAACTTCTCTGATTGGGACCAATGAGCATTGAACCAATGAATTTCTCTGGGTTTTGACTGTATAAAATATGTGAAGAATCTAGTGAAGATCACCTGTGATGGAATGATTTTCTCTGCACAGAAATGATTTCTGTTGCACATCCTGGCCAGAATAAAATAATGCCTTAATCCTCTAACGCCAAAAAAAATATGTTGTAGGAGAGTTTTTTGTTTTTCCTGCAGTTTTGGCGACACAACCATTAACCCAGCACTGCCAGGTCCACCACTAACCCGTGTCCCCAAGCACTCAGAAAAGAGGTGACAGCATCTTTCCTCTCAGGATCCAGCCAGCTCTCATCCCAACTTTTGCATTTTGATCCCGAACATTTCTCGGGTGGGATTTGCAGGTCCTTCCTACCCCTCGTCCACAGTCCACCTCTAACCCCAGACACAGGCAGCCTGCACTCAGCAGACCTAGAAAAACCTTTCCTAAAAGCCAGGCTTTTCCTTTGGAAAGGGATTTATCTGTGCTGAAAGGCAAATATTTGCCAGAGAAGGTCTTGCTGCGTCCTTCAGGGATCTCTGCACACGCAGGGTAAATTCCTGGTGCTCGCTGCTTGGAGCACAGGAGTAAAGCATGATTTTTGTTTTTCCCCTTCACCAAATGGTGTTTTCTTTTCCTTTGGCCAGCTCTGAGAAAGGTTTTATTACCAGAGGAAAGTCCATTTTGCGTCGCCACTGATCCTTCCCCATGGAGCCATTCATGGCCCTGAGCACTCGGAAACCACCCTGGCCCCTTGAAAACACCGTGGAGGTTTTTCCAATGCCCCTCCAACAGATTATTCCTCTCTGCATCTGCGGAGTGGGATGAATCAATGGGGGACCCAGGAGGGTTATTTCGCCCATAAATTATTTACACCCACTGGGTAATACTTCATTTTAGACTGGCCTTGTTTTACGCTTGTAATTTTTAATTCTTATAATTCCACCTCCAGCAAGCAGAGGCTCCTGAGAGCAGTAGATTATATCTCAGCGGGCACACTCGGGGATGCATAAATAACCTCTCCTCTGCTGACAGCACATGCGAAATGGGCTGGGCTTTCACTGAGGTTAAGATTTCCCCCCCCTCTCTCTCTGTCTTAAAGGAATCTTTATCTCCGTGCAGCTATTCTGTAACATGGCTCTGTTTGGTAGCAAAAGAACTATTTAAATGCAAATGTTGACTTTTTGCCAGGGGCTGGAGGGAAAATACTTGTCTAATGATGTCCTTCCAGAAGTAGGACTGGTGCTGTTTGTAAAGGAATTGCATCAGGAGGAGTTGGGACTTTGGTTCCTTGAGCTCCTAAATGCCTCTGCCCATAGTGACTTCTACCCCTTGAAGTCATTGCCAGGGAAAAAAATAACTAAAATATCCCAAATTATATATATTTACAAAAAATAGACTAAAAGCAAAGCAGTCTTTTGGTGACATTCCCCCTTCCTCTGCCCAGCCTTCCGAAGATGGAGGAGTTGGGATCACTGCATGCTCACTCCAGTTTGAGATGTTTGGGTGTGTTTTTTTTTTTTCTCCTCTGTCTTGGGTCTGAATTTTCAGACATTGAATACCTGGGTGACAGGATCTGCAAGGTGACTTTTGGGCTGGGGCCCCCTTGGAAGGGGAAGAGGAGATTCAGACTCCAAAGGTGAGGAGACCCGGAGTGAAGAACAAATGAAATAGATGCCTGGAGCAGGGTCATTAATTTTGTCGGGGGAAAACCACTTTTTACTGTTCTGTACCATTTTCCTCTCTTGATTCTGATCCAAAGCCAAAATTAAGAAGACCTTCCAGACTTGCTTGCAAAGCAAACAGCCCAGGGATGCTGAAAGAAGACCAAAATTACACCAAATAGGAGGAGGGAAGAAAACTCAAAATATCCAACCAACATCCCCGAAGAAGCACCTTCACCCACAGCCAGAGGGGAGAACTAAACACACACCCTGGATTTAATTTTGGGATGTGTCCACTGCTCCCCATAATCAAGTTTTGTGTACGAGCAGGAAGGGCTCAAAACAATTGGAGACAGAGGTGTGGGATCCACCAGGAGTGGGTGAGGCTGTGCCTGGAGACACCAAAGTTTTCCTCAAGCAGAGAATGTTGGGAAGGGGTGGGTGAGCTGTTAGACCTGTCACACACAGAGCTGCAGCAGGAGCTGGGGGCTGGGAAAAATCCCGGTGGGT
>VWZT01011767.1:84083-166929 GCA_013397055.1 Pachycephala philippinensis
TCCTTCCCCCTCCTTCCCCTCTCAGGCTGGGGCTCTGCAGGCTGATGAGTTCCAGCCGTTGTGATTTGATGTAGCTCAGTTACCAAGGAGACATCGATCTGCAGAGGGGAACCTTTGTGGCATCCGGGGGAGGAGAATCGATGCACATCGCTCCAGGCTTGAGGATGGCCCCAGGCCCAGAGCTCGGGAGCAAGGAAGGAATTGCCCTGGTCCTTGTGAGATACCCCGGGCAGGCTGTAACCTAAAGGACCTCCAAAATACCATTTAAAATGAGAGCAGCCTATCTATGGGATGAGGAAGAGTCAGTCTGTCCCTAAAGCCTGTCCTTAGCACCAGTTAGACCATTTAACTGGGACACTGGGGATGAGAAGTGGTCACTTTGTCTAACATCACCCTGCACCTCAATGAACCTGCTGGGGAAATAAGGATCACCTCGCTAAAGCTCCTTCAGCTGAGAAGAGCTGGAATCAAGGTTTCAATCACTCTGCTTACATCAGGACTAAATTTTTAGAGCGGAGTAGAGAAGTTTGGCAACCTCCTTCAAGTGTCCTGGCCTTCCTTTTCCCTTACCCTCCATGAACCAAGGGATTGTCACCCTGCCCTGACATTTGTCTAAATTCGGATGAAGTTTGGAGGTGCAGCAGGAAGGGGAGGCTGTGTTGCTATGGAGGTCAGATGAGACACATCTCCAAAAACAAGGATTGTGAAGGATAAAAAACCCCCTTGGCTGGAGCACTGCAGCTCTGGCTGTTCCTGACTGGTCCTGAGCAAACACGTGAAGTACTGAGCCAGCATCATCCCTCTCACTCCTTTCCTGATGGAATGCTGAGTCTGGGAAAGGCTCCTTTTAACCGGCATTTCATCCCAATCCCCACCTGATGATCAAGCCATGACCATGAAGGGTGAGCACTGAGGGACCTCACTAACTAGAGAGAGGTTGTGAGAGTCTGTGGAATGGGGTTAAAACCCAGGAGCTCAGGGGGATGATCCTTCCTCCAGCAGCTGGGGAAGAGGAAAAATAGAAATCAGTTCTGTACATTCTCCTCGCCTGGGGAGGGCTCCGTAGCTGAGTTGTCAGGTTTAATCTCTTCCCAACATGTATCCTGCAAATAACTCCTTTGTTCCTTTTTGAGTTCAGCAGCTCAAACTCCGGAGCAGTGACAGACTCCAGCAAGGATTTCATGGGAGAGAGGGGAGGCTCCTCCTGTGTCAGCTTTGAGATGTTCTCTGCATGAAGGAGGCTGTGAAAAAAGCACTGGAGATGTGGTGACCCCACAATGAGCACCTGGGTGGAAAGGGACCTTAAAGACCATCTAATTCCACTTAAAGACCATCTAATTCCACTTAAAGACCATCTCATTCCAGCCCCTCTGCCATGGACAGGAACACTTTCCACCAGCCCAGGTTGCTCAGAGCCCATCCAACCTGGGGTAATTTTTTATAATCCCAAACACCCACAAGACACAGGAATAAATCTGGATGTGGTGGCTCCGTCACTGGTTTTGGAGAACAGATTATTAGGGATGGACTGGGCAAGGATTAGGGATGGGTTGAGCAGCTCCTGCCTAGGGATGGAAAAGCCAATTCCAAGGTGGTTCTAATTCTTGAGTCTTGATATAGAAAATTAGAAAGGTTGGTCCCAGTGCTCCAGAACATTTCAGACTGGTCTGGGCACAGATTCAGATTTGTTCAGCCAGATTTTTGCATCCACGCCCTGTCTGGGTAGCAGCAGGAGCTGATTTTGGAGGGGGAAGAGGGAACGTGGAAAGGCGACCTGCAGTTGCCATGACAGGAATCTGTAGGAATGATGCACATTTTCAGCTGTTCTCGGTGCTGTTTCTCTGTGCATCAGTTTACAGGAACATCGTTCAGGCTGGGGACAAGTGGGAAGAGTAAGTCATTCCCTGTCTAGCGAGCCCTCCAACTCACCGAGCCTGGAACACCCACAGGCCCTTCCCAGGCTACCCTGGGCTCCATCTGGACTGTGCTTTTCAGGTAGAAGTTCTAAACCATTTCCCAAATCCACAGCCAGCAGAGAATCATCAAATCCTAGCATGGTTTGGGTTGGAAGAGATCTTTATCTTGTTCCAACCCACCTTCCACCATCCCAGGTTGCTCCAAGCTGCTTGGACACCCAACCTGGCCTTGGACATTTCCAGGGATGGGACAGCCACAGCTTCTCTGGGCAACCTGTGCCAGGGCCTCACCGCCCTCCCAGGGAAGAATTTCTTCCCAATATCCAATTTAAACCTGCCCTCCTTCATCTCAAGGCCACTCCCTCTTGTCCTATCACTACACAACCTTAAACAAACAAATAAATATCCTGAAACAACAGCATCGGTGAGGATTAAAAATCTTCGAATGGAAGAGCTACCAAGACCTTAGAAGATGAACAAGAGTTTCATAAGTAATGAATAATATGTATTTTTGCTCCTGAACTTCATCTTTCCAGGGCTTGCAGAGCAGCCACACAACACAGCTGTGCTGGAAGAAGGACCATAAAGGTTATTTCACCCAGCACCAAAGTGCAGCTGATTCTGATGTGGAACAGCCCAGTTTCCAGCTGACAGTGGTTTTAGGAAAGCCATGTTCCAGCAGTCATTGCTCCAGAACTTTCATACCCTGGGCAATTGGAATCTCCAGACTGAAGATGCTTTACCAGCACTTCTGTGATAAGAGCTCACTCAGAAAAATGAAACAAAACAAACACACAAAAACCCCCTAAAAGATCCAGTGCCAGCAGAGCAGCAGAGCCAAGACCTCAGCACAGAGCAGAGCAAAGAGGTTTCATCAGGGCATTCGACGGTAAGAGTTCCCTAAAAGTCTTCTTGTTAGAATATCTAAGTTGTTTCCTAACCAAAAGACAAGTTTTTCATGGAAGCATCTGGGTTTTTCTGTGTTTTTAAGTGAAAGAGGGAAATGTTAGAACTCGATGTTCTGTGTGGGACATTCCTGCTAGACCCATTTTGAGGGGGAGCAGGAAGGCAAGAACTGGAAATGTGTCACTGCTGGAGGAGTTAGGAGGAGATTTTTAATGGGTTTGGAGAAATAAAAGGGCAGGAAATTTAAGACAAAACTTTACAAGTGGGTGAAAACATCCTCCCATATCTAATTAGGAATTAGTAGAAGGTTCAAAAGGAAATGAAGGATCTGTGATGTGAATCACAGAATGAAAGTTCTGTGATGTGAATCATAGAATCATGGAATGGCTTGGGCTGAAAGGGACCTTAAAGATCATCTCATTTGGGTTGGAAGAGACCTTGATTATCACCTCATTCCAACCCTCCTGCCATGGGCAGGGACACCTTCCACTGTCCCAGGTTGCTCCAAAGCCCATCCAACCTGGCCTTGGACACTTCCAGGGATGGGGCAGCCACAGCTTCTCTGGGCAACCTGTGCCAGGACCTCACCACCCTCACAGGGAAGAATTTCTCCCAAATATCCATCTGAGGCTCTGGAAAGAAAAGAAGCATTTCTGTTCTTGCACTTGGACTCCTGGGAATGGGTCAGTAAAAAGTCCAGCTCGTGGTACGCCCCAAGGCAGGAGAATTCTTCCCTGGTCCTCTTGCCCTCTGCAGGTTTAGAGGACACTTCCACTAATCCTGGATGGGAGCAGGCATTTCTGGATAAGTGGGAATTGCAAGGAAAAAAGGAAAAGAAAGGAAGGGACAGGAAAGGAAAGGAAAGGAAAGGAAAGGAAAGGAAAGGAAAGGAAAGGAAAGGAAAGGAAAGGAAAGGAAAGGAAAGGAAAGGAAAGGAAAGGAAAGGAAATCAGCCCCAGCAACAAGTGATAGGACAAGGCAAAATGGCCTCAAGTTGAACTAGGGAAGGTTCAGGTTGGGTAACAGGAAAAATTTCTTCACTGAAAGAGTGGTTAAGCACTGGAACAGGCTGCCCAGGGAAGTGGTGGAGTCACCATCCCCGGGAGTGTTTAACAAATGAGTAGACCTAGCACTTTGCCATATGGTTTAGTGGGCAAGGTGGTGATCGGCTGAAGGTTGGATTTGATGATTTTGGAGTCTTTTTCAGCCTTAATGATTCAATGATTCTGTGATTCTATGAAGGAGAAAAAGACACCAAGATAGAGAAGGCGAGAAAGAAAACCATTGCTTTTTCCTACTAACCTCCCTCTGAAAGCCTTAAAGACATTTAAATCCCTTATTCATGTGGGGAAACTGAGGCACAGAGACATTAAATTTCTTGCCCAAAGACATGCTGGGCACCCATGAGCAGAGACCAGAAGTCCCTTTCCTCTGCTATGATCACAGTGAGACCAGGGAGAGGCACTTGAGAGATATAAAATCCAATCAGCCCTCCTCATGGAAGGGGTTGGACACCACACCCCATCAGCAGTGGACCCCATTTGCAGAGCCCCAGCTCCAGAGCTCAGCTCCTGCTGGTTTTATCTCCCGGAGTGAGAGCAGCATCTGCTCGGAGGAGCAGGGCACAGCCAAGCAGAAAAAAAGGTCAACTGCTTCCTTCCCCCACGTCCTTTCCCTCCAGGTTGGAAGCAGGGAGAGCTCTCCACGGCACCGTGGATCCTCCCTGGGCTCCTCACCCCCCTGACAATGATCCCACCAGGCCATGCGAGAGCAAAGGCCCCTTGGGGCTGGAGCGTGGCGGGAGGAAGCAAAGCGGAGGAAAAGCCGCCCTGGATCCCGGAGAGAGAGAAACCCAACCAGCCAGTCCCTTCCCCGTGACCTGAGCTCACCCCTCAGCCCAGGGAACCTTATGGGCTGTGACACGGGAGCAGGCTGCAGGAGGGGGCTGTGGCTTCCCGGGATGCGGAGCGCTGGAGGGGACACCGCACAGGTTCGGAGTCATCGCGGGGGTCTGGGAATTCTCCCCGCTGCCTTGATTCAATGTGACAAACTCATTTCTTCTGCAGCGTGGCTGCGTTTAACCAAATGGCAACTTCTGTCCTGGGCTGAGATGTGGCATTTGGGAGGGCAGAGCTGTGGCATTTGGGAGGGCAGAGCTGTCTCTCCCAGTGAGGCCCCACAACCGCGTTGACCTAAGCTGCTCGTGGTAAATGTTCCATCCCTTCCTGCTGCTCCCAAACTTTATGGGGTGACCCCAACGATGAGCACACAGCCTCAGACACGGCTTTAATCCTCTAACCCAGAACCCCAGACCCTTTTTATCCCCCTGGCTCCGTGCATCCACTGGAAATCACCTGGATCTGTGAACTCTGCTGCGTTTGCATCACCTGCCCTTTCCCTGCGTCTCCATGCTTTGGGGCGCTGTGCCCATAGGAACATGGAATTGTTTGGGTTGGAAGGGACCTTAAAGATCACCTCATTCCATCCCTTTCTGCTTGACCAGGTTGCGCCAAGCCCTGTCCAACCTGGCCTTGGACACTCCCAGGGATGGGACAGCCACAGCTTCTCTGGGCAACCTGTGCCAGGGCCTCACCACCCTCACAGGGAAGAAATTAATCTCTGGAGCACTTATAATGATAGAAAGCCAGGTGTTCATCTCTAAACGGCCTCCAAATCCCAACTTCTTCCAGAAAGCTGATCCAGCTGGTCACAGACTCAGTGTCCAGCTGCCAAGTTCAGCTCCTTGAAGTCCACTCAGGTTTGCGGCCAGGTCACTCTTGCTCATTCAGAATATCTGCTGAGCCCCAGAAAAACATCCTGCACAAACACCCCACTCCATCCACCCCCACACCCCCTGCTTCCAGCAGGATCCAGGGCATCCAACACCGATCAGCGACAGGAGCAAAACCATCCCTTTAATGCCCCAAGGTGGCCAAGACTAGCACACCAGGGACAGATTTGAGCCCTGCAGGGAAGAAAACATCGCTTTACTCCCTGGGAGAAGGGAGAGCTTTGCTTTCAGAGGAGCAAATGCCATCTGTTCCCATCGCCCACAGATCCGGCCACGCTGCGCGGCTGCGTCACCGCTCCACGGAGCACAAGGCATCAGAGACAGGCTCCAGCAAGGAACTCTTAACCCTCCTCCATCCCAGCCAGCAGGACAAAACCAGGCTGTGAACACCATTACACCTGGCCTGGCACAATGCAGGGCTGGCAGTGCCAGCAAGGTGCCCCAAAAAGTTGTTCCAAACCTCCCTGGTGATGCTGCATCCAAGCATGGAAATCTAAAACTCAGGAGGGAGGACTAGGGAACACAGGAGCTTGCAAAGCAAAGGGAAGACAGCCAGGTTTGGCTCATTGCTGCTGGCCTTGGAGCATCCCGTTGTCACCAGGAAATCCCTTTCACACCCACAGGAGGAGGCCTTCGGCAGCAAAAGAGCAGGGAAGCTCCTTTGGGATGGAAATCATCCCTACCAGAGAGACCTGGAGTAAAAGGGGCAGAGGAAAACCTGATTCCTGTGCTTCCTCCTCCAGCTGAAACCTGCTTTGTTCAGAGAGGGCTCCTGTATCCCTGGTTAATGATCCACTCTGCATTTACATTTAATTAGAGGAATGAAAGAGCCAATTAACAAGATCTACACTGAATGCAAACAAAAGGGACGCTGGTGACTCAGCTGCAGGGGCAGAGCCAAGGGCTGGGGCTTTGCAGGCAGCTTCACCAGGCCTCAGGGCAGGCTGTTTGCAGGAGGCACCATCCCTGTGCCTCCTTTCTGACAGTTCAGGGGTTGCTCCATGCTTTGGGCCCCCTCATGGATCCAAATTCAAACTCATCCCTGTTTTTCTCTCCTGGAGTTGGTTTTCAGCTGGATCAGTGTGCAGTCACTCACCACACACTGCAATATTGCCAGTGCTGAGATGGGGAGAGGGCAAGGCCTTGCTCAGAGAGAGGAGGGGAGGCCAAAGCACCTTTCTCAGAGCCAGCCTAGGATAATTTTGGCTCACTTGGATCTCAGAAATGCACCAAAGGATACAACTCCCTGTTCACAGCTGCTGTGGGGGCTTTAACTTGCACCCCTGGCATCTATCCTGCATCACCCCTCCTGCGACAGCAAGGCCACAGCAAATCAGGCCAACTAAGCCATTAAAAAAACTAATTTTTTTTATTTTTTAAGCTCCACCAGCTCCCCATCCAATGTTGCAGGTGGTTGCTGCTGAGGAAAAAAGGGGAGACTTGGTGCACTGGGCTGTGTGAGCTGGTCCCAGCCCTTCCTGCAGTGTGAAAATCATCTGCAGCGAGGCTGAAAGTGCTTCCAGTGCTGCTCCAAACCAAGCTTGAGCAGAAGCAGGTGTGTCAGCACAGGTTCCACCCTTCTTACAGCGTTGGATCTCATTAACCCCAGCTGCAGAAACATCTCCTCTGTCCTGCTGGGAGCCAGAGCTCATCGCCGAGCCCAGCTCCAAATTAAAACAGGCACGGAAAGCTGTGGGTGAGGAAGATTCCAGATGGCATCATTTTAGTAAGAGGTCGTGCTCGAAAGGAAGGCAGCAACAAGAGGGTGGGGAAGGCAACCTCCAGGCAGGGACTGAGGATGCTCATGAAGAGGGGGCAGGCAGGAGAAGAACCTGAAGATTTGCTGAGGGTGATGTGAGAGCAGATCTCAGCAGCCATGAAACAGGAAACCTCCCGAAGGTTTAGGCTTACTGAGAGCCTCTTCTCAATTTTAATTATTGATTTCTTTGTTTGCTTTAGTGCCGTGGAGAGATACAGCTTCAGCAGCAGAGGAATACCCTGGGATGCACAGGCTTTGCTGAGATCCTCCCTGCAGTTCTCCTGCCTTTAGAGACAGATCCCACAGAAAAATCTCCCTTGGAAAGGGGTGGAGAGGAGCCAGCAAGGTCAGGTGGCTTCGGGGCTGACCTTGGTACCCCATTTCATCCCAAAAATAATCATTTCAGTTAGAGCCAGTGTGAGGCTGCCCTCAAACTGAGGTGTCATCCGTAACCACTCCTCATCCTCCACTTCCACTATCCAGTTTCCTCGCTAAAGATCCTGACTCTTTCCCTCTGAGGCCTGTTTTGGGGTAGGTCAGGGCCTGCCCTCGCACCCACCACCCCCTCCCCGAGCAGCTCTTTGTTGGCTCAGCAGGGAGCTCGGGGTGACTTGCTGAGACAGGAACATGTCTGCTGGGGAGAGCTGGAGTTACTCACTGCCTCACACGGGACCCGAGAGCCGAGTTCCTCTGCTGCTCACAGTCAGCTCCAATCAGATCTGAGAGCCAGAGCTCGTGGCACAAAGAGATCAGCAAACCATTTACTGCAGTGGATGTCCCAGATACAGTAATGAGGGTTATGATCAAACTGAGCTCCGAGAATGGCACGTCCTAGGACGTGTGCTGGCAAATGAATCCCTGTCATTACCTGATCTGCCCAAATCTGAGCTTTCCTGCCTCTCACAGTGCTGTCACTAAAGATTTTTGAGTAGGCAGCAAGAATTTTCACTCTGGACTCACTCACTTCTCTTAATGGTCTCTCCAGCTGCTTTGTGGAACCCCCTCCAGCTGTGAGTGAGGAGTGTGGATCCATTATCAGGGAATAACCTTGGCTTGCCCACCCTTGGCTCACACCCAGAGCAGCAGCAGATGCCCCAGCCATGACCAGAGCACCAGCAAAACCAGCCCAGCGTTTTCACCTCCACAAATGGAGCACCACAGAGGTGACAGCCCCTTCAGAAGATGGAATGGAGACTTCTTCCACGAGACAAATTATTGAGACCAACCCACTTTCATGTTTTCTCATCCTGGTGTAAAATCAGAGCCCTCCAGCTCAGCTGAGGGGTGACCCCACCTTTGCACCTTGGCAGCAAAGGGTGAGCTCAGGTTCTTTCTTGATTTAGGCTGAAAAAATTCAGTATTAGGCAGACAGCAAATGGAGTAATCAGTGTGATGGATAGAGGCATCCTCAGGGCACAATGTGTTTTACCACCCAAGCACTGAAAACCTACACTGGGCCATGAGAGATATTTTCTCTCTGCCACCCACCTGCCTCCTTCAGCGCTGGACATTCCCCCTCTTTCTAGAGTAAATGCCAGGGTGTCATCATCTGTGAGATGATTCTTTTCCTAAAAGAGAAGTAACTCCATGACCAGACTTTAATCATACTGACCACTGGAGTATTTATTGATTATTACAAGTATTTCTATCCAGTCTTGCTAAGAGCCATCATCACAACAGCTCAGGGAGTGCTGGTGCTCAGCACTGAACATCTGTTTTCTAAAAAATGCCAATTTGCTCTCAAGATCTGAGTCAGAATAAAGGAAGAAAAGAATAGGAGGGTGAAAATCATGTGCAAAAATGCCTCAGTTTCTTCAAGGTCATGGGCAAATGCAGGCTCAGAGCTTGGGCTCTCCTGCAAGGTTCTGGACCAGCATCTTTAGACCCCTCCCATCACAAGACTAAGCTAAATTGGGTGCTGAGCCCATGTCACGCAGTACAGATGACACACTCCGAAGATAAAACTAATTTCAGCATGCTGCACCATAAGAAAACACCCACATGGAATGAAGTTTAAACTAACATTATTTTTCTTCTTTTTTTGGCAAGAATACATAACTGGCAAGACCAGATGTTTCATGAATTCACGCGTTCTATCGGCTTGTTTGCCTTCCATAAAACCAAAAATACAGAGCAGAAATGTGCAATCAATATTTGGGTTTTTCAGCCCAGAAGTGTTGGGCAAGGGGGCTGATCCAGACCTTCCCTCTGTTTTATTTTGTCAAAAACATCATCCAAAACAAAACCAACGAATTCACTTTCCAGGTACGGCCAAAGATTTTCTTCAGCCCCAAACACTCATGGCTCTGAAGGGTCCTTGATCACAGGATCACAGAATGGTTTGAGCTGGGAGGGACCTTAAAAATCACTCAGTTCCAACCCCCTGCCGTGGGCAGGGACACCTTCCACTATCCCAGGTTGCTCCAAGCCCTGTCCAACCTGGTCTGGAACACTTCAAGGGGTGGGGAGTCCAAAACCTCTTGGGGCAACCTGTGCCAGGGCCTCACCACCCTTAGAGTGAAGAATTTCTTCCCAATGTCTAATCTAAGTCCACCCTCCTTCAACTTAAGGCCATTCCCCCTTGTCCTATCACTCTGAGCCCTTGGGAAAAGTCCCTCTCCAGCTTTCTCGACAGCTGGATCATTGCAGCTCTGCCTCCATCTCCACCTGGGCATCCTCTGGATGCAGCTCACTGACCTCCTGTGCCCACGGCAGAACCTGAAGGGATCAGTCCCTCCAAGATTCCCATGTATTTACATCCTGCTCCACAATCCTAAAGAGCCTGTGGGCTGAGGAGGCCCCAGTGGCTGAATGACCCATGGGTGTCATTTCTGTGTATCTTTCTAATGTCTGTTGAAGGAACATATTAAGCTTTTTATTTCTTAGTTCCCTTCAAGAACAAACAACAAGGAAAAAAAAAAATCGTGTTGTGCCTCAGGCAGTCTTTTTTATTACCTTATATAGAGTTCATGCAATAAAGTCCATTAATTAAAACATGAATATTTAAAACGGCTTTCAGGAATGGCAGCCTCATCTCACCAGAGGGAAGAAGAAAGAAGAGGGGGGGAAAAAAAAAGGGGGTGAAAAAGTGGTAAAACACAAGAAAGGCAGGAGATAGTTCGTTTTGCCAGAGGAGCATTCAATTATTTAATTGCTGAATTAATGCTTTGTCCCCAGGTGACACTGGATGTTCATTTGCAGCGGGAGGATCGGGATGGAAAAGGTGGGGAGGGAAAGAGCGGGGGCGAAGGCGAATACTCGGAGTTTTAATTAAAATGTGAGGTAGACAAAGTTGTCATTTCTGTGAGTGCTGCCTTCCGGAGCCAGGACTTCCTGGGTGGAATGGTCCTCGAAAGCAGAAGAGCCACAATCATTCACTGCACTGAGGCAGCTCACGGGAGAATCAGACAGGAAGATGCAGCTCAGCATCTCAAAGCTCACCTTGGAGGGACTTCGCTCCCCAAAAACACATCTGGGGTTCTTGGTGTAAGGGGAAACACCCCCGGGGTGGAAAAACGGAGACGGGAATGGGAAATATGGGAGGCAGGAGTATATTTCAAACCCTTCACGGGGCTTGTGCACAGGAACCACACCTGAGCTGGGATGTGGGGAAGGAAGGAGTTGAGGAGCAGCCAAAAGTCTCCAAAATCACAACTCTCCAGTAAAAGCCCCCCAAAAACCAGTGTGAATGCTGCAGGGGTAGAGGCTGCAAGATCTCCCTTTGATAAGCCACACATCAGGGAGTGGAGAGAGCTTTGGGGAGGAGCAGGTGGTCCCTAGGAGTGGTTCAAACCAGCCAAGGACAAATGGGACTTAAAGCAGATTTAGAAGGGGGGGGTGTAGCAGGAGAAGCCTGTGCAGGCTGTGCTGTGGAGGGCAGGGCAGAGGGATGCAAGTCCCACATTCTTTTGGGATTTTTGGCTGACTGCAGCCTCGAAGCAAGTCCTTTGTCCACTCAGAAGGCCAAGCCATGGGGGTTGTCCTTTCCCACCAACTCTCAAGCACTCTGGGGAATCCCTCAGTGTGCTTTGGCTCTGGGGGAGTAACAGAAGTTCTATTTTCATGGGAAGGATCCCACAAGTATAAACAAAGCCATTTCCTCCTGAAATGCACCAGGAGGCACAGATTGGCCTCATGGCACATTTTGGGAGAAGCAGGGAAAGGTTGAAGGATGAGTCAGCCTCTTGTTCCTGCAGTGAGTTTGCACACTGCGGGTCTCTGCAGGCTCTCTCTCTTGAGTGGAAAGCAGCACAACCACCCTGGGTCTGTGGGGGGGGTGTGGGGGCTTCCCACGGGGGTCTCAGCACTGGGATTTGTTCATGGATGTGTTGGAAGAGATCTTAAAGATTATTTAGTCCCAACCTCTGCCATGGTCAGGGACAACTTCCACTATCCCAGGTTGCTCCAAGCCCCATCCAACCTGGCCTTGGACACTCCCAGGGATGGGGCAGCCACAGCTTCTCTGGGCACCCTGTGCCAGGGCCTCAGCACCCTCATAGGGAAGAATTCCTTCCTCATATCCAATCTAAACCTGCCCTGCTTCAACTTAGGACCATTCCTCCTTGTCCCATCACAGCATGCTCTTGCAAAAAGTCCCTCTCCAGGTCTCTTGGAGACACTTTATGCACTGGAAGGGGCTCTAAGGTCTCCCTGGAGCCTTCGCTTCTCCAGTCTGGACATTCCCAGCTCTCCCAGCTGACTCCATGTTCCCCTGTGTGTGCACACCCAGACACCAGACCCAGCTGTGTGCCCGTGCCTCTGTCTCTTTGGACATGTGCGACTGGAGATGTGCTCTGTGCTTCATCCATTCCCTCCTCCACCACCTCTTCATTTATTTTATTTTCCCTCTGTGGCATTAAAAACATTTCTTTGAGTACCCAGTGCCTGCCCTGGCTCACTGAGAGGAGTTCTGATCCAGAGAGAGAAGGTGCAGGACAAACACTCCTCCGTAAACCTTTGAAGTCTCCGGACCTATTTATGGCATTTCTCCAAGGCCTTCTGTTCATCCAGCCCCTCTCCAGAGAGCAGGGCCCGCTCCAGCTGGGTGACCCAGCTCACCCAGTACGTATTGGGAACCCCAGATCTCCTCTTGTTCTGCTCTTGGCATTTTTTATTTGCTTCTCATAGTTCCCTTTACCTCCTGCACCCAGCACAGGAGCATCCCCAACTCCAGGAGAGAAGTGCAACCTCAAAGCCAGACCAACCCAGTGGGACCATGAGGGAAGGGTAAAACACTGGCCCAAGTTTTCATTCCAGGCAGAACCTCAAGGAAAGGAGATTTCTGGATTTATCTGTCTGACTTATATTCCTTCAACCACTGTTCGAGAGCAGCCTCACCCCAAGGATGCTCAGTCCATGAAGGTTTCTGGTGAGTGTGAGCTCAGCCTGAGTGATCCCACTCACCAAAATAGTACCTAGTACAGCAGTTAACTGGTTTATTTGGCCCACCATCCCATCCAGGCCAGAAATGCTCTAGATATGTCCAGAAAAAGCCCCAGGAGGGTGCTGGTAGCAGGACAATCCCAAAGGCTTTGCTGGAAAATGAGGGTCATGAAGGATTTGGATATGAGCAGCAATGAGAGGAGTTGAGATTATCACACGAGAGGAATATGGGACTTCACAAGGCAGGAAATTTCATCCTTCCCAGGCATCACAGAGCTCTGTTTTTAAGAAGAGACAGTCCAGTGCCAAGCTGGGGGCCAATCCAGCAGGCTCAGGAGTGGGGATGGTTGGTCATGGTGTTTAAAGGCTCGGAAAAGCTTCAACTCTTCTCTTCCTCTGCCCTGAACAAGCGAAAGGCAACAGAAAACTCACACTGAACGTCCCACCAGCTCCAGTGACAACAGACTCGAGCATGGCACTGCAGAGCTGGGACAGGAGCACCAGGGCTGGCAGCAGGGGAGGGATGGCACAGAGGGGAACGTTGCAGGTAAATCTGCTGAGCCAGGAACGCCATCCCTGCCCTGACAGAGGGTGGGATCCACCGTGGCTCTCCCACAAAGTCTGTTTTCTCCTTGATGATTCCTCAGCTGCGGTGTGTCCATGGAGGCAGCTGCTTGAACTCCCCAAAGAGGCCTCTTGGGCTCCTCCGTGGCCCAAAAGCACAGAAGCACGAAAAGCAATCTCCTTAACTACTTCTCTGTGGTTACCTGGGGACTCTCCTGGTCCCTGCATCTTTTCTTCTCCATCAAGTTTCTCCCCAGCAACCCAGCCACCTCCTGAGCAGCTCCTCTGCTGCCTTCTGTCGGCCTTCCTCTTACAAACATCACTGATATCGGGTCACGGCATCACTCCTTGATCTTGGCTGTCCCTAAAGAGGATGCTCAGAAGGCTGGAGCACCCCTCCTATGAAAACAGGCTGGCAGAGTTGGGATTCTTCAGCCTGGAGATGAGAAGGCTCCAGGGAGACCTGACAGAAGTTGCCCAGAGAATCCATGGATGTTCCACCCCTGGAAGTGTCCAAGGCCAGGTTGGATGGGACTCTGAGAACTCTAGTGGAAGGTGTCCCTGCCTGTGGCAGGGGGCTGGAATGAAGTGATGATGTTTAAGATCCCTTCCAACCCAAACCATTCTATGGTTCTATGAATTCCTGCCAAGCAGGACATTAAAATGAAGAATAAACAACTAAACCCAGGGAACAAAACAAAGGAGAAAGAAAGGATATGAAAGGGAGAGGATTTTGTGGGCAGAAATTGTCATCAGTTCATTTGTTGATGATCCTTGGACTGACCCCCGCTAACGGGGTAGAAGACAAGCATTGAACAAACCCAGCTGTGAACAGCAGCCCTGGCACATCTTCCTGGGTGTCTTTCTCCTGGGAATGAACAGTGGCATCTTTCCCAGCACATCCACAACTGGAATTCTGGTGCAAACACCTCTTTAAATCCAGGTCTGTAGAGATTATTTAGTCCCAATTCCACATTTATAGGCACGAAGAGCAAACTGATACCATCCAGCACTACTTCCATTGAGCACAACTGCCCAGAGAGCTGGTAGATGCCCCATCCCTGGAATTGTTCAAAGCCAGGTTGGATGGGGCTTGGAGCAACCTGGGATAGTGGAAAGTGTCCCTGCCCATGACAGGGGGTTGGAATGAGATATGTTGGAAGTCCTCTCCAACCCAACCCACTCTGTGATTCTGTGATCCTCACGGACTGGAACTGTTCAAGGAGACTGGAGTGTCTGGCATCTCCCCACACCAGAACAGTTTTGCCTGTGGATATATTCACACGAACACCATGCCTGACTTTCAGCCTGGTTGCCTCACAGGGCACTAATTTTAAAGCCATGAAGCTCTGAGCACACCTGAGCTGCTTCCTGGCCCTCCTGAGCTCTGGGCTGGGCTGTTATTGAGATCTAATGGCCAACCTGAACCTGTCCTGGGCATCCCCATGGCACATGCCCTGCAATGCCTTCCCTCCATACCTCTGCTTCTGACTAGAGCTGGTAGGAATGGGATTCTGCTGACAGTCTTGGTCACAAATTTAGTCAAGGGGATACCAAAACTAACCCTCAATTTCACCCAGCAGGCACTTGGGACACAGACCTGCATATGAAATGCACCCAGACCATTGGGTAAAGCCTTCCATGAGGGTGGGTTTAATCTGGGAGAGCAGATTAGACAGGGACATGTGGTGGAATCACCATTCCCCTTGTCCTGTCCTGGCCTCCAGTAGATCCTGAAGCAGAATCTCAGGGTGGGTCCTTTTCTGATCAGTCCTGGGGTCTCAACAAAAGCCGAGGGGCCAAAACCTTGTGTCTTGGTCCTTCAGACTTCAGATTCAGGAGAAGAACCAGAAAAAGAGTGTCAGCACCCCTTTCCCAGCTGTTTCTCCTGCTTTCAGTGCCATACACTGAACTTCATCACTTTCTCTCTTTGGACACCCTCAACACAAATATACCCGAACTCCCATCCCCAAAACTGACAAGCAGGGAAGTGCCAGCTTCCAAATCCCAAAATCCAAACTGGCAGAGACCAGGGCATCCCCCTCTTCATCCAGGCAAGGCGACAAAGCCAGAGATTCACACCAGTAATTGCGTTCCAGCCTCGGGGCACAGGGAAGGATCAGACCCCTCAAAATGCCCCAGAAACAGCGGCACAAAGCAGCCACGCTGCCAGGGCAGCCCAGCTCCTTCGGGAAGCTGGAGCTGCAGCTTTCACAGCCTCCAGGTCCCTTCTTTACAGCTTCTAAACACCGGGCAGATCCCAAGCCAGTAACTGTTTGTTTAATGACACGGACCACTCAAGACCTATTGAGAGCATTCAGCTTAATGAGGTGTGTGGCAATTATCGCTCTATTGAAACTCGAGCCAGGGAACACAAAGAAATATATTTAAACTCAACAGATCTGCAATTCTGATGTGCTGAAGGACGTCCTTTCCCAGCCTGGCTGTCTCACCGTGCTGAAGGATAAAATATGGGATTTCAGTATCAGATTGTTGTCTGCAAGAAGAGAGTGTGCCAAAAGGAGATTCAGCGGCTGGAGGTGACATTGGCAGAGGCACCCCAGGGACACGCAGTTGCTGAGTCCTCCCCAGGATGCTTGCTGAGAATCCCAAACCAGTTTTCTAACCTATTTATCCCAAGCTTGCTCCAATACTCTCCTGGGGAATGTGGGACTTGCAGGAGATAGAATCAACACCCACAGATGTTGTCAAAATTTCACTGATTTTAAGAATGGGAAGATATGGGAAAAGAGATGAAGTTACAGAGGTGTTGGTGATGCTCTGGAAGTGTCACCGAAACTGAAAAAAACCCCAAAAACCTCTCAAACAACATTTTTAGTGTCAGAGAATCAAGGCATTACCTTATTCTGGCCAGGATGTTGTTCTGGCCAGGATGTGCAACAGAAATAATTTCCTCCATACATAGCTCGGGTGTTTAAAGAAAATCATTCTATCACGTATCATTTTTACTAGATTTTTCACGTATTTTATACAGTCAAAACCCCTAGAAATTCATTGGCTCAATGCTCATTGGTCCTAGGTTACGCAGTTCTGAGTATTAGGGTTCCTATTGGATACAGATTTTTTCGCCTCCGATGCTAATTAGGTTCTCATTCTCCATTATCTCTCTTTTCCCAGACCAGGGGTCCCGGACCATGCCAGGGGTGATGTTTGGAGTTGATGTTCGTCAGTGGTCATTGATGGTCATTATCTTTTGTGTATCTCCAGTGCTACCCCCCCTCTGTTGAGATGTTCAGCCCATCAGACCTGGCCTGGTGGAACAGTCCCTTGAAAAGAAACTTCAATTCCCTTCCCCGGGGCAAAGGAGAACAAAATTGACTAAATTTACATTAAAAAAAATTAAACTTTGTGTCATTTCCAACAGAAGGTTGGAATAAACCCTAAAGATTATCGTGTTCCAAACCCCTGCCATGGACAGGACACCTTCCTCTAGACCAGGTTGCTCAGAGTCCCATCTATCCTGGCCTTGAGCACTTCCAGGGATGGGGAGTCCACAACTTCTATGGGAAACAAGTGGATTTAGTGCTAAATAAGTGCATTTAGTGTTCCTGGATCTGCTGTCTGCTGAATCTGTCAGGCAGTTTGGCTGAACATCATCTCTGCTAAATCCTGGCTTCACCCAAAGTCTTTTGCGCCTGGATAGAGGAAACCAGCAGTGAAAAAGGGAAAACTCCCTTTAAAGAAAACCTGTGAGGAACCCCAGAGCTGTTTCAACTGTGAGAGGTGGGATCCAGCAGGTTCAGAGAGCCCAGTGCCAAGGAAACCCAGGGGCTTCAGGTATCACAGAGGTGAATCAAGCACCCAAAAATCTCTGTGGATCCAGTTCCTCTTATAGAAAATATTTTCCACTTTTCAGCCTGCTCCCTTTACCTAAATAAATCAGATATTCAGGGTGCGTGGTGAAAAGGGCCAGATATTCAGGATAGGTGGTGAAAATGGACAGGAATGCCTCTGTGCACCCTTCCTTTGAGGTGTCAGCACCATCATCCTCATTTTCTGCAGTTACAGATGGAAAATTGCTCTGAAGATGTGATGATTTTGACTGGTGTCGGTGTTTCCCTGCATCTAAATTTCACCCTGTATTCCCATACAAAACATTTTGGGGTGGCTGCTATGGAACCTGAATATGAGAGGATGTTAAAAAACTTGAAAATTAAAAAAGAAAAAGAGAGAGAGAAAGCAGGGAAACTGAAAAGCTGAGCCTTTCACCAGGCTGCCACTCATTAAATTACCCGTGAAAGTCCCCGTCGCAATAATGGGAGTAGTTGCCTGTGAAACTCTCTCGGCAGCTGGATGTAAATTCCACCTTTACTCTCCCCGCGACAACGGGCGGGTAATTGCAGGTGTTTCTGCATTGTGATCATGTCCGCAAGCTGCTGGGTTCACAATGGAACTGATCGCTTTACTCGGCTCGTTTTCCTCCGCTCAACCTCCGTACAGACACAGGCGGGGATGGATTTAGTGCTGAAAGCAGCCGGGGCACGGGGAATTTCTGCCCTGGCCACGTCACAGTGGTGCTGTGTGCTCACAGCATTCTGGCACTCCCGTGCTCTTGCCTAATTCTCCCTGGGGTCCTGTGATGGGATGGACGTGTGGGAATGCTTCAAACTGCACCAGGGGAGGTGTGGGCTGGACGTTAAGGAGGATTTCTTTACTGAGAGGGTGGTCAAAAATCAGAACAGGCTTTTTAGAGGGGTGGTTGATGTCCCATCCCTGCCAGTGCTTGAGAAGTGTTTGGACAATGCCTTTAATTAAACTTTGGTCAGCTCTGAAGTGGTCAGGCAGTGGGACTAAATAATCATTGCAGGTCCTTTCCAATTGAAAATAATCTATTCTATTCTATTCTATTCTATTCTATTCTATTCTATTCTATTCTATTCTATTCTATTCTATTCTATTCTATTCTATTCTATTCTATTCTATTCTATTCTATTCCATTCCATTCCATTCCATTCCATTCCATTCCATCCCATTCCATTCCATCCCATTCCATTCCAAGAGTAAGGCCTTTGATGATCCCAGAGGAGATCAGTGGCGCAGGCAGGGCTCATCCAGGTCACAGAGATTGGAGTGTTCAAACTGAGCCAGAACCCCCCTTTGCAGCCCCCAGGGAGGAGTTCCCCACATTTGCCTCATCCATAAACACCCCGTGACCACAGGCAAGAGGGACATTCCTGCCAGGAGCTGCACATGTGGGTCCAGTGGGGATTCACGGCAGGTGACACGGTGACCTCTCTGCCACGTGCCAGGCTCTGTTCAACCTCCTCCTCCAGGAACTGGGAAGGAACAGCAGGTCTGGTCAGCTGCTGAGATTTGGGCTTAAGCTGGGGGGGTGTCAGGTGAAATCTCCAATGATTGCAGCAGTTTACACAGGAAAATTTTGCACATGAGGAGAAATCAGCGCTTCCTTGCCCCGTGCTTTGCTGTCGACCTCTCACCACATCCAACCTCCGCCCTCAGGGATGTCCAGATCGGACAGCAGGGACAAACACAGGGGGAGAAGCGAGGAGCTGGAATGCATCACACCTTCCAGAGAGGCAGTGAAAATGCACTCACCCAAATCCCTTTGCCATTTGGATGGCAAATCCAAACCCGAGGCCAAACTGAAGCCAAACACCTCTGTCTGCTCGCTCAGCTGCTCAGGCCTGGGGGATTCTTGCCAGAGGAACAGAGCGTGTGTCACAAGGAGCTGGAGATGTCAAGGAGAGGTTTGAGATCTGCCCCTGGGCAATTATTCACAGATCTTTATCAATCTCTGGAGCTTTCATGGCCACTAAAGCTCATCTCAAACATAGGGAATGACTTATCAGGTTATCTCTGCCTTGAGAGAGCTTGGAGATTCGAGGGGATGGGAGCTGTGCCACCCAAGACCATTCCTGCAGCAGGGAGGGTGGGAATTGATTCATTTCTGTGCCTCTGGTTCCTGTTCCACACCATGGACCCCATTCAGGAGCCACTCAGCCACAAACCCAGGCAGAAGCTCAGCCTTGCTGAGGAGAACAAAGCATGTTTTGACCAAAGAGCTGGCCAAAAATGAAGTAAAACTTCCCAACAAGAAGAGAGGTTTGGAGGGTGTGTCCTGCAGTGAGAGGTTTAGGGAGTCCAGCCTACTTAATGCCTCAGAGGTTAAGAAGGAACTTGTTCATGGGCCTCACCAAACAGAGATCAGATACTGAGACATCTTAATCAAGGTTACAGAGGTGGAAACGCATCTAAAAGTGGAAGATGAAATACCATGAACAAAACAGAAGTGAAGAGCATGCATGAGGAAGGTGGATTTGCTTTTGTTCAGAGCAATGGGGATGGCAAAAGAATGGAAAAAATTAGCAGGAAAGGCAGGAAAGTCCCCAGCACTTCAGTCTAGCATTGTTGTGTTTTAGTTATTCATTCATTATAAAAACCCCTCCATTCCTGTAGCCACCTGATTTATCAATAGGCGAATAATATATTTTGGGGACACTTTTAGCCTCATTTTACAGTCAGCATCCTGGATCCCTCCAAGGTGGGGACATGAAGAGCACAAGGACCAGAGAATGATGTTTATCTCTTTGGGCCACCAAAATGTGACAGCACTGCAATGGGATTCCAGGAACAGCTCACATGGAGACAAGACTAATTAGACAGTCATTAAGTGCCTAACTCAGCACAGCACTTAAGCACACATTTAACCTTCTCTCATTACAGGGTCACATCTTCATCATCCCTTTTAAAGCTCCAGCTCCGATTACAGAAGCCAGCTCACATTTGGGAGGGTCACCAGCACTTTCAGACCATGGAGAACCAATGCCCAGCATTTCAGGAGGTTTTCACTTCTTCTGTCTCCTGCTCTTGCACCCCAAACCTCTTCCAGGAATACCAATTTGCATTCCCAAAATGGGATTTACGTCTAAACGTGGGGACCTACAAACAAACCTCTGCCTTCTTCCCACATTTCCTGAAGCCAAGGGAGATCTGATAATGGCCAAAAATAGTTCCCCTGTTGAATTGTCTTCTCCTGGAAAACATTCCCAGTTTAAGCCTTCCTGGAGAAGCAGCTGGAGGTAGCTGCCCAAGATTTCAAAGCATGACTTGCTAATCACCAGGACAAGCTCCGTGTGCAGGAAAACCAAAATACCTGAGGGATAATTCTTCTGCAACCCAGCACTGCCTGCTGTACCCTCAGAAATGTCTGTGTGGGACAGTGAGAGCAAAGAGAGTCTCATTAAACCTGGGAAGCAAATTTAGAGCAGCTTCTCCTTCCTCCAGATGATGCCTAAAGAGGCCAACCTAGAAACAGAGACCAGACAGGAGGAAGGGAATAAAGGTGGATATTTATTTGAAAGGCCTTCAGAGGCACACCCTGGGCAGGCCAAAGGCTGCACCCAAGATGGACCCCGAGTCACGAGTTCTTCACACTTTTATAGCTTTGGTCCATTTGCATCTCAACCCAATTTCACCAATTAAACTTTAGCTAATGATGGAATTTCCCCTCAGCTTGCCCCCCTTCTCAAGATGCTGGGTTACACATTTTGGGCCTGGGCTGGGTGTCCTTGGAGAGCAGCCTGGAGAGGCTTTGTTCTGTCTGTCTCAGCATGAGAGAGCAGCAGCTCACAGGCTGCAGGACACTGCAGAGTTACACACTGGGAATGCAGGATTTGAAAAATATAAAAGCTAAAACCTAAGGCATCACAGACACTGAGGAACAGATGCTCTACATAAGACAGGGTCACTTTGGCAGAGTTTCTTTGTGAAGTCCCTCAATAAATGATCATAAACTTCCCTGTGCACCTGAACCAGGTGTAAAATCGCTGGCCACAAGTGCAAACAGGCTGTCAGTTATGTTTTCTTGAGTGTCCCTGTAATTCTGTGACAACAGGATCCTCTTGGAGCAAAGCTTTTCACGGGGATCTCACCCACAGCCCGTGAGCCAAAGCACAGCTGTGTCCAAGGCAACATCTCATTGTAGATTTGCACCCATCCCTTTGCTTTGGGAATGCCCAAGGAATAAAAAGGCACGTTAGGAAAAGTCAGGTTTCATGTTTCAGGGTGGTATCTGGGTATCTGGCAATTCAAAGGATGGTTTGAGTTGGAAAGGACCTCAAAGATCATCTCATTCCAACCCCCTGCCATGGTCAGGGAACTTTCCACACTCCTTCTTGTGCCTTTAAAGTCATCAGAGTAGATTAGTACAACTCACACATCTCTACTTGTTCCAAGATGAAAGTGTTAAGACAGGCCCAGAAACAACAAATGACTCAGAAAGCAGCAGGGAGGGAAAAATAGCGATGATAAAAAAAAAAAAAAAGCTTGTTGGAAAAAAACCCCGCTACAAATACAATCAGAACAGCAGTGAGTGCAATAACCAGCATCAGCACTTGGAAATCAGGAACCCTATCAAAATATTCCACCCACAAAATGCTGTTAAGGGATTGCTGACTCCCTGTCCAAATTGGATCTCGCCTCCATCTTCCTGATGGAGCCTTTGCATAAATCAAAACAGACACAGTGACAGACAGAGCAGCACATGGAGAGCCTGGGCACCCTGCAAGCATCGCTGCTGTGTGGATGGCATCCCACCAGCGAAGACGATAATTCCCTGTCTTCAACATGGAGCAGATGTGAGCAGCCAGCAGAAAAATTATCTCCACTCTACAAATATTTGACACCCAAAAAAGGATTTTGATTCAGCCACCCTTGAACCTCTTCCATATTTGCTTTGTGGGAACATTCAGGCACTCGAGCTGGGCTAGGAGAGATCCCTACAAAAGCCAATATTAAGCTTGAATGCTTCAGGATTTGCTGAAAATCTTATTTCAAATTTCACCTTTGGTTGCAGTGAGAAAGGTCACACTGCTTGGGTGGAATGCATAAATCACCCAATCAGCAAATTCCAGGCATGACACATGACTGAACTCCGAGGAGGCTCCTCATGAGCTGTTCACACAGGAGAAAAGGGCATTGCAAAAAAAAATAAAAAATAAAAAAAACAAACCCAAATCTGGAGAGTCTTGTGCTCACGGCCAGGGAGGGAGGCACGGCTGAAGAACTAATTTGCAGGATTTATGGCTCGGCTGTGCCTTCATGTATTGATTCACAGATCAGCGAGGAACAAAATCTGCCCCAAAATACACTGATGAAGGCATGAGCACCTGATCATATCCTAATCTCTCAGCTAATGCCAGGCTGCAGGGAAATCACTCTGCACAGCCTGGGTCTGTGCCTGGTCACCTCCTTCCCACTGCAAGCAAACCTGGCCCCTTCCCCTCAACCCTGAGGAATTCCACCCTCAACAGGGGTGGAAAAGCCAGGAAGGATCCCCAGATTCCTGAACCAGACAGATGTCAACTTTCTGCTGGTGGCAGAGGACATTTGAGTCCAGCACCTGAAGAAGATGAGACCTTGGGGCGAGGGTTGGGTGAGGGTCTGAGACTCACTGGATTGGAAGCTCCATTCCCTGCCACCTGGATTCCTGTTTAGCACCACACCTCTGCTTTGTGTAACCTGAACACTGGCAGGTGGGAGCTGAGAATGAACACTCCAGAGCAGACCTGACACAGGTAGTGAGAAAAAAGCTTCACTTTCCGACCCCCCGAGTCCCTTCTGCTTCGCGTGGCTGTGTCAGGTTTCTGGAAGGAGCACTTCCCTCCCCAGACCAAGATCAGACTTGGGGATCACCCCACCTTGACTCACAGCCCTTCTTGTCCTGCCTCTCCCACCTCCCCTGTCCCTTCCCAGCCCACACCACACTCAAGACCTCGATCAAACCCCAGTGAGATATCAGAGGAATGAGCCCCAGCAAAGGCACTGAGTAACCCCATGGAAGCAGCGTGCTGAGTTTTCTTCCTGAAAGCCCCCAGAAGGAAAACGAAGCTGAGAACACAAAACGAGCCTTCTGTTGCCATCCCCGTGAAGCAGACCCAGGAATTAAGTTTTCCCTAGGAATTAGAGTGGCTGATAGGGCTGCTGAGAGCAGCCTGCCTCGGGAGGTAGCTTGGATCCTGCCTTTTCTAGGACATCTGTAATTATGTCAGAAAACTGCTCACCCTCAGGTAAGAAGTTCCCTCTCAGCAGCTCGGAGGCTGCAGGAGTAAAACAAGCAATGAACAAGCCCTGAGAATGAATGCAACAACTTGGGGAGTATTTAGGGGCAGCTGATTTTCAATTCCAGTTGCAGGCACATGAAGAGCCTCGGAGAGTTCCCTGACCTGCCTGGCAATTGGGAAACGAGGTTTTTGTGCCAGGCATCCACAGATACGGACACAGAGGTGACGGGGACAGTGTGAGACCCGTGAGAGGAGAGCCCAAGCAGCCCTCCCTCCCCAACACCCTCCGGCCACCCTCCACTCACCCAGGAACTCGGCTCCGTTGCTGTCCTTGGGGCTGCTCACGCAGTTCTCCAGGTAAATCCCATCCTTGTAGCAATCTTCCTTCTTCCTGGTGAAGCCCAGGATCTCGCTGGCCTGATCCAGGACCTCCCCTCCCGAGCAGGAGCACGGGGTCTGCATGATGCCACACGGGTGGGAGCTGCTGCTGATGGCCAGGCAGGCGTCCAGCCACTTGCAGAGCATCTGGCAGGCGGCTTTGCTCGGGTTCCTGTTGCCCACCACCAGATATTCCACCGAGAAGTCCCTCTCCTGAGCCTTGGCGGGCTTCCACCGCATGGGCCAGGTGTCCACGCCCGGCGGCGCCGTCTGCTTCATCTGCAGGAATTGTTTGTTGGACTGGAGGAAGGCAAAGCGGGTGGAGCCATCGCAGAGCTTCAGCACGTCGTCGAAGCTCTCCATGCCCAGGTAGGTGCGGGTGGACTCCAGGAAGGAGTCGAACTGGTAGGTGCGGATGTGCTGGTGGTCACATACGCCGGAGGGTTTGAGGATCTTCATGTACAAAGTGTACCTGCGAGGGTCGGGGTTCTGGATAATCCAAGAGCAGAGAGAGGAGTTCAACGGGAAGACAGCGAAGGAGGAGAAATACCCAAAGAATTTCCCTTGGACCAAAGTGGTGCAGGGAGTTTGTGCCAGGTCCAGAGCCACCACGGTCCACACAAAGTAGAGTGGCGATACCAAAAGCAGGTTCAGGGCGGATCCAATGCTCCTCATCCTAGGTCTCTGGTCCTCTGGAACTCAAAGTAAATGTCAAGCAGGTGCCAGATCCTGGACATAACAGGGACCAGCTTAGAGGAAAAGCAGAGTTTAAGAGGCTCTGGATCCGAAATCAAGCTGATCCTCCCATGTCTGGATTTGAGCTCCCTCCTGTGGCCATAAGCAACACCTGGAAAAAACAGGGAAGGGAAGGAGGAGGGGAGAGAAAGAGAAGAGGTTTGGGATTTGGGATTTTTGGCGGTACTTTGTGGTTGTTGTTTTTATTAACCCTTCACAAGGCCGAGAACCCACACAGCATCCCCAGTCCCAGCACTTCTCCCGAGGGGAAGATGCAGCCCCACATCACCATTCCCACACTTGGTTTGGGGGTGTCCCCATCCCTGGGGTGTCCTAACCCCCAGGAGGGGCCCAACTGTGACTGACCCGGGGGTGGACATAGCCGTGACCTGCTGTCCTTCCCAATGCCCTCTGCCCGTGCAGATCGCTCTGCTGAGCCGAGCAGAGCCCTGGCTGGGAATTTTAACCATCTTCCCAAAGAAAACAGGATTGATCTCTGGGTTAGGGAGTCTCCAGCTCTCTCCCTCCCAGGGGAGCCAGGATGCTGGTTCCACTCAGATTTCAGGCTGCGTCTGGGGAGGGTGGGCTGGAGGTCAGCATGGCCAGCTGGGCTCTGCCTCCTTCCTTCCCTCTCTGCCAGCACTTGTTTTTTGGCTTCTTTATGTCTCCCCTTTTCTCTCTCCTTTCCACCGAAGCAGTGCAGGGAAGGGAGCTGCTGTTCAGGAACCCAGCACTGGGTAACCCCGAGGCCAGACAGGATAATGGACAGAGATCTATGCCCAGCACAGGAGCAAAAAGGGGCCAAAGAGGCAGATTTTATGTCTTCCCACACCAGGCAGCCACCCCTCCTTTCACCCCTGAGTGCCCGACACCCCAAAGCCTGCGGTGCTGTAGCCAGGCTTAGAGCATCTGGAGACAGTGAGAGCCCTCTGTGCCAGTCCCAGAGCCTCCTTCAGCCCCCAAAACCCTTCATCCAAAGCAGGATCAACCCTGCAATGCCCTATGGATTCAATCCCTGTAACTCTCTGGAGCCCAGAGCCCTGCTCCTCCTCCATGCCAAAGCAGCTCATAAATCTCCCTCTTTCTTACCCCAACAAAAGACTCTCCTATGGTCCCTTCTCTCCTTCTCCTCTCTTTCCAGGAGAGAAGAGAGAAGGGAAAACAGGATCAGTAGCAGGATTTTCTCATTGTGGACTCCCACCAGTGTCCCCCCCCAGGTTTGGGGTGATAACAGGTTTTGGGCTCTGATAACAGCTGCAGGAGGGACAGACCCTCAGAGAGTGGGGCAGGATTTCTCCCACTGCTGATCACACAGCCATGGTGCCTTTTCCTTCCCACCTTTCCAGCTTTTTCCCTCACTCCCCTCTCAGCTCACCCCAAGTAGAGAAAATCAGGAGTTTCTCCTTGGGTGAGGCTTGTCCTGACCCTGCAGCACTTGCTGCCTCCAAAACAGAGCTGCTACCCCAATTCCAAAGGATAAAGGGGAATCTGGGAGGAAGATTTCCCCCATGAAGTCAGACGGGTGCCGTGATTTCGGGAGACTGCATTGAAGTTCAAACAGCCCAAATCCCGAGGGGCAAACATTGCCCTGGGCTGCAACCCACAAATAATCCAGATCCTCGGGGATGTGTCTCCCCACGATCAGGGTGGCACTGCCAGGAAGGAATTAGGGTGAGAGTCTATGGAGAGGGGCATCTGCACCCAGGGAGGAGGGAAAACACGTTTTCATTGCAGCCACTGCCCCACCTCCAGCCCCACGGTGTCCCCACAGTGTCCCCACTGCTGTCCCACTGCTGTCCCACTGCTGCCATCTCCTACCCCATGCCAGGCTCTGCCTTCCCAGACTGCAAACAGAGGGAGCTTCCACCGCAGCCATACAAATTCCCAGCAAATCCACAGTTCAGGCAGCCAAACCCAGCCCCAGGAGAGACTGAAAAATGAGAGGTGAGAAGCCACAGACCATCCTGTGCATCTGGGAAGAGATGAGAAGCAAAACGCACCTCCGCATTCACTCAGTTTCTCTCCCTGCTCTGTATCAAAAACTGCTCTCCGCATCTCCCTTCTGCCAAAACCTTTTTTTTTGGGCAGGAAGGGGTTATGGAACTCGAAAGTCAGACCTGCAATTTGCAAACTGTGTTTCATCCCAGCTTCAAATCACTGCAGCCCCTGCCAGCAGGTTCCTGAGTGTGTGCTAGACCTGACACTAATCATCATGGAGTCCAAATGCATTTGGATTTAAATTTTTTACAAGTCAGATCCCCACTCCTGGCTGGTTTGCAGTCTACAAAGCTCAACAGTGCAAATCTCTCCTTGCAGGGCTCCTGCCTGCCTCCAGGGCCAGAATTTGGGAGTGAAAAGGGGATGCAAACCTGGTCTTGCTTGCAAAGAAAAGAACAGGCACCTACCAAACATCCCATAAATTTCCTGATTAGCAGGAGGGGCTGCCTAAATTTAGGGCAGTGAATGCCCTAAATATCAGATTTGGGAGCTGAAAGGCTCTTGCTTTAGCTGAGTCTCTGGAAGGGGCCACTGGCTCTCCTAGGGCAGTGCTGGGACAGCTCATTCTGTCTGCAAATCCAAAGTCTACCCGACCATCACCCTGATGAGCCAGCCAGGGATCACAGAGATCACAGAATTATGGAATATATTGAGTTAGAAGGGACCCACAAGGATCACAGAATCACAGAGGGGGTTGAGTTGGAAGGGACCTTAAAGATAATTTTGTCCAAACCCCTGCCAGGGACAGGGACACCTTCCACTATCCCAGGCTGCTCCAAGCCCTGTCCAACCTGGCCTTGGACACTTCCAGGGATGGGGAATCCAAAATCTCTCTGGGCAGCCTGTGCCAGGGCCTCACCACCCTCTGAGTAAAGAATTTCTTCCCGATTTCCAATCTAAACCCTCCCTCTGCCAGTGGGAAGCCAATCCCCCTCGTCCTGTCCCTCCATGCCCTTGTAAATAGTAACTCCATCTTCCTTGCCATCTTAACCTCTGGTCCAGAGCAGAAACCTGCCTTCCCTGGCTGGAAGCAGGAGCCAGCAGTGCCTCCATAGCAACCAGATGATGAGGAGACAGGGTTTGTTTTGAAATCCAGTTCCTAATGGTGACTTCAGCGCCTGGGATTCAGCCCAGGCCTCCTGCCCTCCACAAACTCAATTTTTCTCACGCTGACCACAGACCTGCTTCTGTCTGGGGACGTGGTGAGCACAAAACAAATCCCCCCTCGCTGCCCCCTGTCTGGGAACAGCACCGTGAAAGCCGACAAACTTTAACCAGACCTGTTATGGTTGTTAGGTCTCACAATTGATTTCCCCTCAGTGCAGTCCCATCTGAAAGGTTTCACCATAAGGAGCACAAACATGTTTTTTTTTTTTCTCTTTCAGCTAACCCCTGCTGAAGCAGGAATATTTACTCAGAGCAGGATGGGCACAACCCCCTCCACACCTGGATTTTTGGCTCCACAGGTGTTGGACCTGGCAGGGAGGGAAGGTGCAACAGGCACCTGAGTGGCTGCTGCATTTCAGCAGAGAGATCCATCTCCTGCACTTCCATCCCCAAAAAATCCCAAGGGGGACACAGAACCAGAGGTTACAGCCTGCAGCTGGGGAAGTTATTGAAGGAGTGAAAAAAAGAGATTATTGCAGTGCTGGAGGTCACATTCACATGTCACACAGTCAAATTTTCCCATGTGTTTTGCCACAGTCAGTGTCTAGGTAGCCTGGCTGTACCTGGAATTGTGAGTGATGGAAGATATCCCTGCCTGGTGCCATCCTTTGGCTCCAACTTGGGGCACACAACACCTCCCCTGCCCTCTCCTTCCATCTCTGCCTGGGAGGTGGGTCTGGCACAGCAAAGCCTGGGGACAGCCGGTGACATTGGAGGACCTTGGGCTGTCCTTTGCCTGAAATTCTCAATGACAAACCAATGGGCAAAAATATTGTTGCCTCTGTGTGTGTGTGTGTGTCCCTGGTAAAAATGGTTTTTCATCCCAAGTAGCTCACAGAAAGAGGCTGAAAATTTTGGTCTGAGTGGTCCTTCTGCCTTGGTCACCTCGTGCAGGTGTCAGAGGTGACAAGGACGGGGATTATGAAGAGCTGTGAGCCACCAGCGAGGCTCCTGCAGCCTCACAGAGCTGGGAACAGCCCTGGTGAGGTTTTCCACCTCCTTGCTGAGCATTTGCCATCCCACTCTGGCACCTGCTGGGTCAGAAACACAACCTGGGACAGACCCTCACAGCTCAAATCAAAACCAGGCGAGGACTAAATCACAGGTTACACCCAGGGGATTTAGGCATCCAGTTTGCACTGGTCTCAGTGAATTTTGGAGCCCAAGGGCTTTAGGCTTCCAGTTCGCACTGGTCCCAGTGAATTTTGGAGCCCAAGGGCTTTAGGCTTCCAGTTCGCACTGGTCCATGAATTTTGGAGCTCGAGGGGTTTAGGCTTCCAGTTCATTCTGGTCCCAGTGAATTTTGGAGCCCAGGGGGTTTAGGCTTCCAGTTCACTCTGGTCCCAGTGAATTTTGGAGCCCAAGGGGTTTAGGCTTCCAGTTCACTCTGGTCCCAGTGAATTTTGGAGCTCAGGGGGTTTAGGCTTCCCGTTCACACTGGTCCCAGTGAATTTTGGAGCTCAGGGGGTTCAGGCTTCCAGTTCACTCTGGTCCCAGTGAATTTTGGAGCTCAGGGGGTTCAGGCTTCCAGTTCACTCTGGTCCCAGTGAATTCTGGAGCCTGCAAGCCACAGAAGCATGGAATCAGTAAGGTTGGAAAAGATCTCCAAGGCTGCCGAGTCCAGCCTTTGACCAGACACCACCATGGCAGGGCCCCGTCTCCTGCGGGAATGATCCAGGGCTGAGGCTGGATTTTGTCACCACTCTCGTGTTCCTGCTTGATTTCTGCACAAAAAATGCCCACCCACAGCCATCCTGGGGAGTCAGGCAGTGTGGGGTGTGTGAGCTGGGGTCAGGGCATCCCTGATTTCACCCACCCTCTGCCCGAACAACCCCACAAGCCGATTCACCCCACCCCACCAAGAGCTCCCAGCTGGACACCCCCAAACTGGGATGTCCAGCTCTGCAGCTGTGCCCAGCGCAGGGATTTCAGCTCTGCCTGGGCGGGAGGAGCCCGTGGGATGCCGGCAGTGCTGCTTTCCAAAGTCCTCCCACTTTGGGGAAGGGTAGCATCGCTGGAGGAGCAGCCTGGATGTGGCCAATGGAGGGCACTCTTGGACACGCACACAAACACACACTCACACAAACACTCTATGGAAAAAAAAAAAGAATAAAAAGGGGAAAAAACATAGAGATGACTGCAGAAAGGGCATCCTTCCCCACTGCTGCCTGTAGGACCATCCCCAACACCCTCTCCTGATCTGTTCCTGCAGTTCCAGCTCCCCTCTCTCTGCCCACTGGCTCCAGATGTGCCACTGTCCAAGATTTACTTCCCTCTGCTTTTCCTTCTCCTGACCTTGGTGCACGGCTGACATCCCAGCAGGGTGAAAACCACTCTCATCGAGCCAATCCTCCTTTCCCGGGGCTTCCCATTTCCCTGGAAGAAGGTCCTCAGACATCACACTAAATATCCCTTTCGCCTGAGGCAGAAAAATGCCTGGGCCTGAAAAGCTCATCCCTTGGCACTCTGAGAAAACACAGGGAAGGAGTTTGTTCTGTCCTTATTCACAAGAAACTGTTAGCAGGAAAAAAAAAAAAAAAAAAGCTGTAACAGCTTGGGAATTTTGTTTTTGAGAGGGAACAAAGAGTGGAAATGCCTGGAAAAACACGGTGGCATCTGTGAGCTGACAGCACAGAGAGGAGTCAAGAAGGGCTCAGACCTGGGTGCTGTTGGGCTGCAGTGGCTCTGCTGGGCTGCAGGGAGAGGAGCTAACCCTGGAAGGCATCTAGAGAGCTTGGACAGGTCCTGGAGCAGCACCTCTTCCATAAAATCAGTGCTCAGAATCAGGGTTTTTCCTTAGTGTTATTTGTTATGGTCCATTTTCCATCCCTGGAAGTGTTCAAGGCCAGGTCAGAGGGCTTTGAGCAAGGGAAAGGGGTCCCTGCTCATGGCAGAGGGGTGGAATTGGGTGATATTTAAGGTGTCTTCCAACCCAAACAGCTCCAAGATTTTCAAAACATATTCCTGCGTGGATCCCTCACATCCTGGAATATTTGCTCCATCACTGTAGAAACTGATGTGCTACCCCCTGCCTCTCTCTGAGTCTCCCGAGTGCAGAGAAAGCCAAAATCTCACCTGCCTGCTGTGTTAATAAATTCTGTGTATGCACACACCAGCATCCTTCATTCCAAATTTCTCCCAGCTCCAAGCTGGAAAGGCACCTGCCTCAGGGGTAGACCCCAGCAGACATGGAACAGCCTGCAGGAACAGCATCAACAGGGTGGGAAATGTTTGATTCCATGATGGGAATCAGCTTGTGGGGCAGGATCTTGATCCTATTTCAACTTTCGAAGGCTGGAAGAGGGGATTTGGGGAAAGGGAAGGCTGGGAAATGGGAAATATCTGGAAATGGATCATCCTGGGGTTCCCCAAGGGGCTTTCCACCACAATGAGGAAACTCCAAAGCCCTCGAGCTTTGGTTGAACCCTCGCATCTGTGATCTCCTTCAGCCCTGACCAGATGGAGAGACACAATCAGGGGGAGCCAGAGGCTGGATTTGAATCCCAGCCCCAGGATTTGTGCACGCTGCCACTGAAGCATCTCTGCCAATTCCTGCTCCAGCTTTCCCACCTGAAAAGATGGATGTGAGAAGCGTCCTCTGCTTTCCTTTAGCGCTCCATGATCTGAAGAACTCCAGCAGAGTGCTGGAGATGATGATTCATTTCCAACCAACCAGGATTTCATCCCCAAAAGATATTAATTTAAAGACTAAGCATCACCTCGTCTCAATCCACATCTATTTTTGTCCTCAACTTTCCTCTGCGTGGGTGCAAACTTTTTGGTGTTGCCTGTGGGGAGCCCTGGCTGGACTTGGAGCTTCTTAGGGATTTTATAGGGGTGGCTTTGATGTCCATGCACAGCAAAGTCAAGGAGCATGAGGGGGTTCTTGGCAGAAGTGTTTTGATGGAGGTCGTAATGTTACATCTTACCCTGCCTCAGTTTACCTCAGTTTAAGGGAAGCAGACTGAAATCCCAGTTAAGAAGGGGATTACAGCAAGCCTGCTGTGAGTTCCCAGGCATTTCCTCACTCCCAGGGAATACACAACCCCTCTGATCCTGGTAAGATCAGCTTTTCCTCCATGCCAGCATCACCCACGATCCCTGCCTGGCCCAGCTCCCACCCATCCCCATCCCTGCCAAGAAATACCACAGATTCTACACCAAAAAATCCTGGAAAAATCCTGGAAAAATCCCATTTTCCCTGCTGCCTTATTCCTGCCTGCCAGTGCTCACAGCCAACCCTTTGGGGTCTTTTTCCTTGCATTACCACCCTGCCCCTGGTTGTGAGGGTTACACAAGAGGGCCTCTGAGGGCAAGGTCACCCTAACGAGTAAACAGGAACGCTTCCATCGCTGCTCATTTGAGCTGGGAACCGGGATGGGATTGATTTGGAATCCAGCTGGAGGTTAAAAGCACTGGCATTAGCTGGGGAGCTAAGTGGGAACCCCCCGGGGATGGGGGGTGTTTAGGGAGGGGCTGTGTGTGCGTGGTGAGGCTCAGGCTTGCACGGGGACGTGCAGAAGGATGTTTGGCAAAGCTAAAACTGGGCTCTGGGGTTCATGGGGTGCACGTCCTGACACAGCTCAGCTCTGCATCCCACATAAATCACATCCTCAGGCTCGTTCTCTGGCCCCTGAGGACAAGAGCCGGGACACAGCTCCTGTTCCTGTGGCTGAGCTGCCTGTTCCCAAAGCAGAACAGCTTTCCACGGGGTTTAATGCTCTCTCCTGAGCTGTGCCCAGGCGTGGTCTGAGGTGGGGATTGTTGGCTGGGGTAAAAACCTCACCAGGAAGTGTCCTGAGATGTGTAAGCAGTGATGGGAAAATGCTTCAGGCCATATTTTAGGGACAAATTCCTCCCTGGGAGGGTGGTGAGGCCCTGGCACAGGTTGCCCAGAGAAGCTGTGGCTGCCCCATCCCTGGAAGTGTCCAAGGCCGGGCTGGATGGGGCTTGGAGCAACCTGGGATAGTGGAAGATGTCCCTGCCCATGACAGGCGGATGAAACAAGATAATTTTTATGGTCCCTTCCAACCCAAACCTTTCAATGATTTGATGATTCCATATCCTGGCTCTTTGGAGTCACTGATGCAGAGATGGCGACAGAGGATGAAGGAAAAGAAGGTGCCTTGGCCAAGAAACTTGGATCTCTGCTCCTGTCCCATCTGTCCAGACCCCTGGGCTGGGATAACAGCTGGATTTGGCACTTTTCCTGCTCCGTGGCACCTCAGAGCTGGGCTGCCTAAGGGAAACCAAAGGAGATAAAGACCCAAACAGCCAATTTTGCAACCAGCTCCGGGCTAGGATCTGCACAAACTCAAGTCTTTGTGCTTCTCCCGGCACCAGGAAAGGAGATTTCCACTTGCTGCTCTCCAGCTCGTACCTGGCTGGGGATGACCAGCAGCAGGAGATGACCAGAGGCCTTTGACCAGCCCCAGGGCAGGGAAAATTTAATGTGGGCTCTTCTTCTGATTCCTTCCATGGCTTTGAATGACCGTGCCTCAGTTTCCCCCCATCAGACAAACAATGTTTACACTCCCCCAGCGATGGGGATAAATTTCCTAGGCAGCAGCTGGGAAAAGATGGAAAGACTGCATCAGAGCCCAATTTTGCATCAACCCTGAAGGTGCACCATGCTGTTTTTGAATGCTGCTGCCTCAGCAAAGTTAAAACTGGATTGGGAACATTTCCCCTTCTGACAACAGGAATTCAGCTTGTAATTTTAGGCATTCAGTTTCCAATGCCCAGTGAGGACGTCATTAAATCGCACACAGAAGGGCCGTAAGATCCTATTGCTCAGATTTGCTATTTTCCAGCAAGAGGAGGATGGAGATTCAGGCTGTGGCTACAAAAGACACTTAAAATACAGGTCCTTTTAGTAAAACCAGAACTGTGACCATCCCTGCCTTACTTTCACTGTCCACAGAGTGAGCAAAAGAACCTGAATTCCAGGACTGCTTTAGCTACGGGAGAGATTCCACTGCTTCCACAGGGTCTGAGATGAGGGGCTTTGGAGTCTCTGATACCACACTGAAGTGGGCAAATGGGAACTTCCCAGTGTCATGGGGACGGCAGAAATATCTGAGCTTGAGCAGGGTGCAGAACCTTCCTACCAACTTGAGCACAGCCCCTAAAGGTGGAGAGAAAGAGACAAGGCAAATCCTTTTAAAAACCCCACTTTTCCATGGTTTTGGATCCAGCCATGACCTTGAAGCAGCAGAAGTCTGCAACCTGCACTTGCAAAGCAGAAGAATGAGAAATATGGGCGTTCCTGCAGCACCTTCTCCCCAAGGTCCTCAAGGGCCACAGGGAGCAGCAGTGAATTAAGGCCTGTGACACAGGGAGCCATCCTCGCTGACCCCAAAGCCTGAGCACAAACTAAAGGAAGTAGTTTTTCACACAGCTCATAATTCAATCGGGGACCTCATTGCCACAGGATGCTGTGGAAGCTGAAGGCGTAAAAGGGCGACAAAATGGATTAGGGAATCTGTGGAGGAGAGGCCAACCCATTGCTGCTGAGCACGATGGTCTGGGTGCAACTGCCAGTCTTGGGGTGGCTCTTTCTTTGCTTTTCCTTCAGCCTTTCATGGGTCATCCAGATGGATTTGGGCAGCCCTGGGTTGGGACAATCCCCAATTTCAATACAGACTGGGGGATGATGGATGAAGAGGAGCACTGAGGAAGAGGATTTGAGGATCCTGGTGGATAAAAGGTTGGACACGAGCTGGCAATGTGAGATTGCAGCCCAGAAAACCAACCAGATCCTGGGATACCTCAAAAGAAGAGTGGCCAGCGAGGTGAGGAAGGTGATTCTACCCCTCTGGTGAGACCTCAGTGCTGGATCACTCAGCACAAGAAAGACACGGACCTGTGGGAGTGGATGCAGATCTGGAAAATGATCTGAGGGCTGGAGCCCCTGTGCTGTGCAATCAGAGCTGGGGTTGTTCAGCCTGGAGAAGAGAAGGCTCCAGACAAACCTCATTGCAGCCTCTCAATATATACAGAAGCCTTGTGAAAAAGAGAGAGAGGCTTCTCACCAAGGTCTGTAGTGACAAGACAAGAGATGATGATTTTGAACTGAGGGAGGGCAGGTACAGGTTGGATACGAGGAAGGAATTTTATATAATGATGGTGGTGAGGCCCGTGTTCAGAGAAGCTGTGGCTGCCCCATCCCTGGAAGTGTTCAAGGCCAGGTTAGATGGGACTTTGAGCAGTCTGGTCTTCTGGAAGTTGTCCCTGCCCATGGCAGAGGTTTTGGAGCCAGATGACCTTCAGGGTCACTTTCAAACCAAGCCCCACTCTGTTGCTGCCCATGGAACAGGGGAGTGGAGTAGATGATCTTTAAATTTCCCTTCCAAACCAGTCTGCCCTATGATTCCATGATTCTATGATTCTATGTCCCTTATTCCTTCCCTAAATAACCATTCTTTCATTTCCTATAGAAAGGTGCAGGGATATTACACTAAACCACAAAAATTATGCCCACACTGCCAAACCATCCACAGAGCCTGAAGCTGAAAGGAATGTCACAAGTCACATCCACGTTGTTAAAACTCCCTCCCGAAATGGGTTGGCCTGATCCATTCTCTCTCCTCACTCTGTGGGAAAGCAGCCCTTGGGATGGATGGTGATCTGCCCTGACCTAAATTCTTCTGGAGTGTCGTGCTCACCCCCACGCAGGGCCGTGCCTGAGCTAACCACGCTGGACAGCAAAGCACCCTGCCTGCCCTGCTCCCTGGAAACTCCCCTTTTCCTCACACACTCCTCAGGGCAGAAACTGCCTTCTAGGCTCCCCCGTAACAAATCCTGGGATGCTGGAATGCAGAGAGGCTGGCAGAGGGATGCAATCACAGCACAGGCGTTAACAAGCTGGATTATTCCTCGCATCTCATCCATCAGTCTCATGACAAGCAGTTCAGCATTTGCATAAACGAGACAGATGTACTCTGTTCCCCTTTCCAGCCCTCTCCCCAGGAACCCTTGAGCAATGTGACGTGGGAGAGAAGATTGCTGGTGAGGGGAAGGCACGGGGGTTATTGGGAGGCAAAGTTCTTCCTCTCCTCTCACTTTCTTTGGCTTTGTTCAATCACAGGAGATGATGGAGGACATTATGGAGTGATTTGTGCAGCACTGAGGATGTGCCAGTTCGGGGCTGGGGTTAGCGAGCTGTCTGTGTGCAGCCTTGATGAAGATGAAGGGCTGAAGGAGGATGGTTTATATTTATTCTGAGGAGGGCTTGGGCGATGCTTCATCACAGGGATGACAGCAGAATCTGGGATTTTTACACGCTGCTTTATTTGTGTGAGTATTTACTTCTGGCTCAGAGGACAGGACTGAAGGGCTGGAGGGCAGCTGGAGGTCTGCAGGCAAGAGGGCTTAAATTTAGGTTACTACACAAGACCCAAGACCTTGGAGGGGAATTCGGCTACAAAGCCATGTGCTGGCAATTCTTCTTGTCCCATTTCCTCCAGAGAAAGATTTTGAGGCTCTCCCTCCTGCTTTGCACAGCCTGGTTTTTGGTATTAGAGAGGGCCACAGAGGTGGCCTCTGTGAGAAGTTGCTGGAAGCTTCCACCATGTCCAATCCTTGATGGCTCTGAAGATGGACACGCTGCTGGCCAAAACTGGGCCAATTAGAGAGGTTGGTAACACCCCAGTGTTTAGGGAAACCTCAGCCCCAGGTGTTCTGGGGCAGCCCTGCAATGACAAACCCACCCGAACAGCCCAGGAACCTGCCTCAGCAAGCCAGGAAATGTGGGAATGACGAGCAGTCCTTCTAGGAAGGTGCCAGGAGGTGAGGATCGGTGCCTTTTTTGCCCAGAGGATGGATTGACCCGGCACAGTGGGGCGCAGTGGAAGTCCCCAGTCTCCCAGGACAATCCCTGGAGGGACAGAGGCATCTCCACATCGAGTGCCAGGCTGGAATCCAGCGCAGGGTGGTTGGGAATGAAAGCCCCCACCTCGTGCCAGACACAATGAGCAGATGGCCCTCCTTTAGCTCCTGAAGAACAAGAATCCACCTGCCAAATCAATGCTAATTTGCCCTTTTGCTGTCTGTCTCCGCAGGCTCCGTCTCTGCTGCTGAAGGATTCGGAGCAGGGGCTGGTTTTTGGCTCTGGCAGCAGGCATGGCACAGCTTGTGGACACACCCCAGCCCTCCTTCCCCCTGAGAGGGGCTGGCCTCGTCCCTCAGAGCTGCAGGAGAGAGTCCCTTGGCTCAGGCATCTGCCACGCTGTGTCCTGGCACTGCCTTGGGCCAAAGCTTCACCAGGGAGCGTGGAAATAATTAAACAGTCTGGATGATCACGGGACCACGCTCGTGCCTGCCTGTAATCCCTCAGTTATTTATGAGGAGAGATGGAGCCTCAGAGGAGTGCGTGGACATGAACAGCAAAAGGGGGTGTTCTCTCAGGTGTCACTGGAAGATCTGAGGGGTGGGGGAGATCAGAGAATCATAAAATCATGGAATGGTTTGGGTTGGAAGGGGCCTTAAAGACCACCCCGTCCCCACCCCCTGCCACTGGTCCAACCTTCCACCAGACCAGGTTAATCAGATCCCCATCCTGGAATTCCTACAGGAACAGGGAGTCCACAGTCTGTAATTCCTACAGGAACGGGGAGTCCACATCCTCTCTGGGCAGCCCCAGCTCTCTAATCTCCCTCTGGGGAGCAAATCCAGGTGTCACCTCTGTGGGATCAGGTAGACTTTTGCTTTGGAGCCACATCAGTGGGAGAGTTCTTCCCTGTCTTACCCTTCTCTGCCCATAAATTATCAACTCTTGAGTAGACTGTGACCCCTGCCAGCTCCAGCAGCAGATTAGAGCACTCCCCTCAGCACTCAGCATTCCTGGCCTGAAGAGCCAGGTGAGGAAAAGCTTTAATCCAAATTTTTTTGTCAGGGCTGCCCTTTGGGAACGCACAAAAAGCCAGTAAACATGGGTAGGGCGGGTAGATCCTGGTCAGGCGAGCAGGAGCATAAAGTTTGCTGCCAGTGCATTTCATGAGAACTGGATCAGTGCTTTTTCCCTCTCCCTCTCCCTCCTTCCCTCCTTCTCCTTTGCCTTTGCAAAGTGCGACAGCGTGGGGATGAATCGCCTGATTGTGCGCTCCTCTTTCCCCCACCACGCCGCTCCAACAGCAGGGCTGGGGGATGGAAAAGGAGCCCAGCTGCTTCTTGTGGGCTGTTCTCTCTCCACCCACCAAGCACTTTAAATCAGACACAAATTAACACCAACTCCTGGCATCCTTTATTAGCCGGATTGGCTCAGCCTCAGTTTGCTTTGCTTCTATCTTCTATTTTAATATGCCTTATGTTTTCCCCCCAGTCCCACCTTCCTGAAGTGCACACCTAACAATTCACTGGAGAGCAGGCCCTTCAGCTCCCACAGGGGGTGTTGATATCTGGTTTCTCAAGCTTTAAACCACGCACTGTGCCCCAGTAGGGGACAGCAATCCCTCAAAGGTCTCATATTTCAGGGATTTTTTTCTTCCCCCCAATCTGCTCTTGAAGCATCGTTCAGGGAGAAACCCCATGCACAAAGTCACGAACACAATGAACGTCACCTTTAGGGTACGGAGTATTTGTCATTTGTCATCTGAAAAGGAAATTCTGTAAGATCTCTTCTCCAGCTCAGCGAATTGAGGTGGCTGAAATCTGACTGCCTAATGTGGGACATGGTGGGGGTAAAAACCTGAGTCCTCTGTCGCTGCAAGGGATCTCTGCCTCCAAAGGCTCCACAGTGGCTTAGACATGAGGAGATGTTCCCACACTCTGGGAAAGGTGGCACCAACCTGGTCACTGACCCTCATCATGGTGGGGCCTGAGGACCAGAGTCTAGAGAAGAGCCATCACTGGTGGAAACACACAAATGACTTCATGAAGGGCCACAAACCTGGTCAGAGGGCTGGAACCCCTCTCCTTGACACGCTGAGAGAGCTGGGGTTGTTCAGACCAGTCAGAGAACAGAAAACTCTGGAGACATCAATGCAGCCTCCCAGTGCCTTAAAGCAGCTTATAAAAAGAAGGGAGAGGGACTTTTTTCATGAGCAGATAGTGACAGGGCAAGGGGCACTGGAGTTAAACTGAAAAAGGACAGATTTAGATTAGAGATTAGGAATAAATTCTTCCCTGTGAGGGTGGTGAAGCCCTGGCACAGGTTTTCCAGAGAAGCTGTGGCTGCCCCATCCCTGGAAGTGTCCAGTGCCAGGTTGGATGGGGCTTGAAGCAACTTGGTCTCATGGAAGGTGTCCCTGCCCATGGCAGAGGGTTGGAATGAGATGATTTTCGACATCCCTTCCAACCCAAACCATTCCAGGATTCTGTGATCACACCCTCTTGTACTCCTGTTTTTTCAGTCCCCATCAGCAACGTGCTTGATGGAGACAAGATGTGAGGAGCAAATAATGGGTTTCCTGCTGGAAGTGCCATGGAATTGTCTGTCTCCTCCTGGCTGGCTGCTTGGCCACGTTTGCCAAGCCGCGCGCCATTCGGCAACTGTCAAACCTTTTGTGGATTTCCATCTCTGCAATATTCGTTTCTTAGCAACTCTGTTTGCTTTTAGCAAAAACAAAATGTCTCTGCCTGTGGCGTGCTATTTTGGGCAGAAATGGTGCTGTTTCAGGTCCACGCCAGTCAGAAGGACCCTGGTGAAAATGGTCCTGTCTGCCCACTCACTCTTAAGAGCACTGAGTGAAATTCTTATTTGTTTCCTGCGTTCCACCTGCCGCAGGGAAAGCGCAGCAATCCTGGGCACGGGCTGTGGCACACAGCTCCTACTGCTACACTGCTGTTCCACAGCCCCTGCCGTGCCTGGATCCTGGAGTAGGTTGTATAACCCAGGTCATAAAGGTACAAGGCAGCAGCAAATTTTACAGCAGAACAAAGTTCCAGCTTTGAGAAAACGCAGTTATGTGACCCCTGTGTGCTTTATTGGGAATGTCCTTGGGCTTGTAAACTCTGATTGGATCCAGCTCTACCAGAAGCTTTGCCAGCACATCCTGCTTGAGAGAAAGACCAATGAACTTGGAGGGCTGACCTTGTAAAAATGTTCAGCAACAATTTCTGCCGTGGACCAAGAATGAACAGCACAACCTGAGGGTCACTGTGTCATTGCAGGATCCCCATTTTTCATTTCTTTATTCAGAATGGTTTGGGTTGGAAGGGACCTTCAAGACCATCTCATTCCACCTCCTGCCATGGGCAAGGGCACCTTCCACTAGACCAGATTGCTCAGAGCCCCATCCAACCTGGCCTTGAGCACTTCCAGGGATGGGGAGTCCATCCTATTGTTTCATTCCCACCAAAATGTTACAAATCCAGTCTCTGTTTAGTGGAAACTGGAATGAGTGGCCAGCTCTTCTCAGAACCCCTCTGCAAGGTAAGTTTTATCCTCCTTCATGAGTTCCCAGTCAGGGTAAAGACACACAAACTGACATTAAACAGCATCAGCACCTCCTGAGATTATGATTTAGGAGATCTGATCGATTGGAAACTAATTCCAATTAAAAACCAACCAGGCAGAAATGCTGCCTCACTTCACAGGCTCAGGAAGGAGCTGAATTAAATAAGATCCCAGAAAAACAAATGGGACTTGAAGGCATTTAGCATCAGTGTGGGGAGACGGATGAATGGAAAATGGGACTTTTAGAAGGTGAAGATCAGCTGTGCTTTAAATATAACTGCAGACATCAAGTCTCCCACCCATCACAATCCCTCTATTTTGTATTCTCAATTTGAGCTGAGTTGAGTTCAGCATATCACCCTGAACATACCCCACACCTCTGAATTCCTCGGAATATTTAGGACAGGAATGAGATCTCACCTCACCAACTCAGTCTGCCCCTGGCATAAGGCTCCTTTACTTCTGCATTGCTCTGTGCCCACGGGAACTGCCGACCCCCTGATGTTTGATTTGTGGCATTTTACCCACTTTGCAAGTGACTCAAATGATGATGATTCTCAGTATGAATCAAAAAATCCCCAAAAGCTGGTTAAAAACCAGGCAAGATGAAGAGGGAAAAAATAAGACTTGAATTTTAAAGATCTGTCACTGGCAAAACTGTAGGTGCAGGATGAGAACAGAGGGAAGGAAGATGCTCAGCAGCTCCGGAGTTAATATCTTGAGGCCTCAGGAGGCCTCTGAGAATCAGCAGAGTTGGAGATGGAACTCAAGTGGTGTGGGAACTCATACAGTTCATAGCCATTTTCCCTGGAAGTAAGGACCATCCGTCTTTGGTATGGATCCAAAGTTATTCACTGACTCCAAGAAGCCTCAGTGACGTCAGCGGGGCCAGGAATCCATCTCTTTATTCCTGAGCTGAATGCCTACATATTGTTTTCACGCAGCTGTAAAGACCTCTTTTGTGCATCTTCTTGATTTTTCTCTGGCTCATTCATCCTGATTCATCCTCCTCTGCTCGGAGCTCCTTGAATATCCTGCAAGGAGCCCACACACTCAGACACATTCTTGCCCGAGCCTACATCACAGTGCATTTGTCCAACTAATTTTTACTGAAATAAAGTTTCTGCCTTGCAAGATTGCCAAGAGCAATTGTTTTGGTGAATCATAAATACTGCAGAAAGTAAATGTTGGTTCAGGTTGTTTGTTTCCACCCTTGGCAGACCGAGCTCTGAGGGTGCACACATTCCTCAGGAAACTGAGATTTTAGTCCAGCAAATAAACAACGATGGCAGTGGATATTCATTAGGAGAGTCCTACACTTGACTCTGGGAGGTGAATCTGCAGAAAGTTGTGAACTTCTCCCTGCCGAGGATCGCCAAACAGCAGCAGAAATGTGGAAGTAAATGTGTGTGTGCATCCTCACCTCTCTGCTCAACATCCTCACCTTGCCTGCAAACCACCCTCTCCAGGCTAAGGAAGATCCCAGGGCCAGAAAGAGAAGAAAAAGTAGATTGTGCCACTTTTGAACCACAATGGAGAGAGGAACTGCGCATTTTATCTGAAGCTTTTTTAAGGAAAAGTACACAAGTTGCCCAAAACTTGAGAAAATGGGGATTTTTTCAGTCCCACTTTAACCACTGGGTTTTGATGTTTAAGATGTAGGACCACCTGGAAGATGATAGAGTCATAGGATGGTTTGGATTGGAAAGGACATTAAAGATCATCTCATTCTAAACCCCTGCCACGGACAGGAACACCTTCCACTAAATGCTCAGAATGAGTGATTTCATCTATCCTTGGATGCCTAAAACACAGAGATGCAAACCGGAGCTGTCCACTCAAGATTCCTTTGTCTCTCCGTGGAAGGAAATGGGAATCTGCAGCATGGAGTGATTTTAGACAAAGCCACTATGGTCCAAAGTGTCTCAGGCAGTCCTGCACTGACAGAGGAGCTTCCAGGGGTGCATTTTTGGGTCACTGCTGTCCCCGTGTCTTTGGGAAGGGCACAAATTCATCCATGGACAAATTCCTCAGCAGAGCTGTTCAGTGAAGACATTTCACAGGGAGACAGAAAGTGGACCTCAGAATAGGGATCCAGACCCCATATCAGGACCAAGTGCCAAAAATCTTGTTGTTGAGCCAGAGCCCTTTGCCAGAGCTCACCCTGGATCTGTTTCCTGATATCGATGGAAGATCCTTATCTTCTTCAGCAGATACTGATTACAAGGCGCTCTAAATTCTACTTTAATACAAATAATATATAAAGGTAACACTGTCATATTTCATAATGTGGTGACTGCAATTCCACTCCCGTTAAAGAGCAATTGCAGTGTAATTATGATAAGTGTGTTCTCTGACACGCTTTAATACCACAAATACAAATCTAACGTAATTATACTCCATTACGATATATATATTAATATTGCAATTTAATTTTGCCATAATGTAATAATATAATTGGTAATTATGGGAGGAATTGCATGTATCAGTGCTCTACATATGTGCACACACACATGCACACACCCCCTCGTGTCCTGGAAAAGAAGTGACTGAGTGGTTCATGGCGTGGCTGAGAATAAATGCTGCAAATGTCACTGCAGCACTGCACATTCAATTCAGGTAGCACAGGGACACCAGAGAGCCAACACAAACCACTCACTCATGCAGTTAATGTTCTTATTATATCAACAGAAATAATTATTGATTGAGGAAAAAACCAAACCACGGTATAATTACATTTTAATTGCAATATAATTCTACTGTAATTACACTTTTTCTGTTATTTGGCTTGGCCAATAACAATCAGGTTAGTGAGACATTGTTCTCATAATTTTAAAATATTGCATTATTGTGTGATATTGCACAGCCTCCCAAGAGAAGAGGTTTCATCATTGATCAATTATTTCAACATAAACCTGGATTAGTGTTGGAAAATTAACAATAAAGAGAAACATTGCTGAGTAGCCCTCCTGAACCCTTCATGGCTCTGCTGTCTCCAAATCACTGGCACTCAAAAAATCTGAAAAAAATATCACATGGGAAGATGAGATGCCAGAAGATGGGTTCTTAACCTCAGTTTAGAACCCTCTGTCAGCTTTTAAGGAGTCTGTTTGAAAAAGCCAAAGTGTTTAGAGTGGAAAAAAGAAGATTATTCTGTCTAATTCTACGTTCTCTCCCCAAAACATCTCTTGATTCAGAACAGTTGCCTATCCAGGGAATATGAGAAAGAAGGTTATGGACGCTGATCCCACTTTCCCCAAGATGCAATGTCATAAACGTTCCTGGCTCCCTCCAAAGTAATTGAGGATGGAAGGTGTTGTTCCAGAGAAGCTCTAAAGAGAGTTTTGTTACTTTTCTCAGGAACCAGAAGGGTCTGGGAGACCTCACAAGTGGCAAGAGACAATCATCTCATCATCAGCCTCGGAGAATTTTTGTGCTCAAAGCATTGGGAAGAACAATTAGTGTCCTGCCTTCCTGCATTCCTCCTCTTATTTCCTATTCATTAAAAAAATGATAAAAAATCAAACTGAATGAAAACGTTGGAGAAGGAACGAAATCCTGTGTGCCGTCCGGATACTCTGGGTGATACAGTAGCCATGGCAACAAGCAGTTCAACAGAACTCCTTTACCTTTGATTTTTCCTTTTTTGTCTTAATGTTTACAAGAAAAAAATGGAATTTTTTGTTCCCAGTTCGTCTCCTGTGTAGGCCAAGCAAAACACTTTGTACAGTTTCTCATGAGGTTCCCCCTCTTTCTCATCACTTGCACGAAGGCGTGACCCAGTCCCAGCTGAAATCAAGTTGTCCATGAAGTTTTCATCTGCTGTTATTAAACGCCCTCCCAAAAAAAAGACCCCAAACAACAGGGTAGGAGGGTGGGAGGTGGGTTGGAAACATCCTGAACAGTGCAACAGTTTAGCACTGACTCATTCCCACAGCAAACTCTGGAGACCAAACATTCCAGAGGGTCCTGGCAGGGATTAAACAGATTTACAGAGGCACAATCGATCCATGGTTATAGGTTTTTTCAGACACAGCTCCAAATCAGAGAAAAATAATCATCCTTCAGTCAGTGACTGCTGGATGTAAGGAGTGAGCATCACAGATGGGATTTCTTTATACTCACTCCTTTTTCTTTATTCTTCCCATTGGCATCTGCCCAGGGAAGAGGTGGAATCACCAGCCTGGGAAGGGTTTAAAAAGCTTACAGACGTGGTGCTCAGGGACATGATTTAGTGGGGACCTGGCAGTGTTGGGTTCATGGTCAGAATCGATCTTAGAGGTCTTTTCCAACCAAAATAATTCCCTGAGGTCTTTCTTTTCCAACCTAAATAATTCCATGATTCTGCCCTGTTGGTATGAGCTCCATTGATCATTGGCCTCACCCAACACGGATGTTACAGATTTTGTGTTCAAAGTCACACCCAGCCTTCAAACTTCCCACCTGTTCCAGACAACGGAGGCGTTGCAAGGTGAGGGATGATCCCAAGAGAGGACCTGAGCCAGAGAGCCCGGATCAGGGTTTGGCAAAGGCTCCAGCCTGGTCCCTAAGCTCAGGAAGGATCTCTGGTGAGATCCCTGGTCTGACAAATGCCAAACTGTGCCATAAAACACAGATCATGTGCAGGTCATGGACTGCTCCTCTGAGTTGTGTCTCCAGGGCTGGGAGTGGTTTGTGAATTTTCACGGCATTCCAGGGAAACCTGAAGCGAGCACAGTGGCACAGGAGATGAGCTCAGAGCCATGGCCCAGTGCCTGCCACTGCAGAGGTATTCAAGCCTGGTTGAATTATTTGTTTTTAAATGAGCTGATTTCAGGCCAAAGCTCCAAGCAGAAGTTCAGGGTGGTGAGGCCATTCCCCACAGACACCAGATTCACCCAGATCCTCTGGGAAAACAGGGTTCCTCTTGACTACTAGGAAAATGCCACCAAAGAATTTGAGGGAGTTTTTTATTCTGTGGGTTATTTTGTGGTGGATTTTTTTTGCCAACAACCCCCACAGGAGACACTGACTGGAGCCTGGCCTTAACTTCTGCTCTTTCTCACCTTGCCCAGCAATAACACCACGGACACACGGAGCAAAAGAACCATTACCCCTCCTTCCTTCCCTCCTGGAGCAGGCAGCAGACTGCAGCAGCTCCGAGAGAGGGGCCAAGTGTTCTCATGCTGCTCCCAGAGCCAGGAGGCTGTGGCAGAGTCAGGCTCTGTGCTAGGGCTTGGGCTTGCAACCAACGCTGACACTGCATTGCAGCACTAGGGAAAGTGGGGAGGGAGGAAAGCTGATGCACACCCTGCAGGGAAAACAGCAGAGGTGGCATCATCCTCCCCATCCCTGGTGGGAATCCTTTGTCCAGCGGGGCTGTGCTCCCACGGCACCTCATCACAAAAATACACAGAGGGAAACCCAGCGCTGACAGGTGAAAAAATAAATAGTTCAAATAAAACCAGACTCCCAAACGTGTAAAGCACAAGCCTAGCTGAGCTGGCACTTCTGCTTCCTTCCACAGCCTAACTCATTACTCTATTGAGTGCTCTGGGATACTCGGAGTGTGAGGCTGTGCTCTTAAAAAATACACCACTGTCCTACAGTCAATTCCACTCGTGTTCAATAGAAAGCAGATCAGGCTGCTACAGAGCAAACCCTGCCAGAACCAATAACTGTACAAGCCATGGCGTTATGAGAAGATGCTGCTTCAATAAATTATCAGCTCGGAAAAGTCTGGATCCTTTAATACTCCAGAGATTTGTGACTGCGCAAACCTGTGTATGGATACAGATAAATGCAGTTAAACAGATTCAGAGGATGCTGTTGGCTGAGGATTCTCTGAGTAATGAGGAATGACACATTTAAAACTCCGGGTTAAAATTGGGACTTACTGGCCCACCTCCAGAGATGAAAAAAAAATCCTTATTTTAGGGACACAGTAGCTAAAGAAGGGGGAATCCTGCATGTCAACCCCCAAACCTTTGTGTTCATGTAGAAAAAGATCTGTAAAGGATGATCCCAGTGGATCCCTGGGATGTATTTATGCTGCCAGGTCATGGCAAACTCGAAAACCATCTTCAGAAGAGGAAATCAAAGACTGGCTGTTGGGAGAGAAGAGATTTGGAAGGACCACTAACAAAACTGCGGAAAAAACTGGGGAAAATTTTCCTCTTTGGGAGGGAAAGTCATTTAGTTGAATCCACTTGAAGAAGGACTGGAAGAATGGATGAAGAACAGGTCCACTGAGAAACAGCACTGTGACTCCTATCCCCTCAGCACGTGGTTAACACTGAGGACTCAATGCCTGGAGGTCTTGAGGAGTCCCCTCGACATGGAGAGAGCTTTTTCCAAGAGTTTAGGTGGTTTGTTTCAGCAATCATAGCAAGGCTGATCCTGAAAGAAGCCACCTCAGCTCTTCCTGAGGGCCACACCCTTCCAAGTGTCCTGAGTTGAGTCTTCTCATGAGCAGAGTTTCTGTTGTTGAGACATCCCTGAGTCTCTGGCGGCGTTAAAAGTGGTCAGGTGGAATCTACGAGGTAATTTCCTACTGATCTACAGGGATCAAACTTTCTTCTCAAAACTGGGGCAAAAAATCAATTAAGAACATTCTGTAAGACCTCAAGAGGACTGAAACTGGCTACAGCATCCATTGTGTTTACCCACCACTCACCCTCTCCTTCCCCTTTTGAAACATCCAAGGTACCTTTAGTGACCTAAAGGACCACGTATGTTACTGTTACATAACGAAAATACTCAAACAAGGCAGGGAACGAGGAAGGGGAAGAGCAGCTACAAACCACTGACTGGATTTTAAATCCAAGGAAAAGCGAACACACCTGCCCAAACATCAGCCCTACTTTTCTCCCCCTCTCAGTGGGCGCCCAGCTGAACCACAGCCTCGCCTCATTGCCTGGCTGATGAACTCTGAAAGGCTGCAGCCCCAAGCAGTTCTCTTCCAGGGAGTTTCCTTGCATTTCTCTTCACAGGCTGTAATCGGATATGAAGCTTTTTTGGGACGCATTAGCACAGATGACACTCTGCAGAAAGGAATTGTGTTGCAGCGTCTGCTGCGTGCGGACGTAAGCCCTCCCTCCCTCCCTCCCCAGCTGATGTTGCTATTATTGTTCTGGAGTTCATAACAACATGACTCGGAGCATTTCCAATTTGTCCTGTAGACACAAACCCTAAAAAATTATCTCTTCCTCCTTTCCATGTCTCCCTAGCCAGCAGGAGGACGTTGACAAGATTGAATTCCACGGATGGGAGCAGAAAGGGAAGCAGGCGGTGGGTCCAGTGTGGCAGTGGAATTGAATTCCCAGATCTTGAGTTTGGAAGAGAATTTTCCATCAATAGCGTTTGTAAAATGGAACAGCGCTGACATTTTTAATAGTGGAGCTTGCATGAATTCTATTTAATTTTGCTTGTTGACTGGTTTCTTCCCAGATTTACCAAAAATAAAGGCAGTTGCTCTTGCAGTGCTGGAAAGATTCAGGTTTTCCTTCCAGGAGAACCTATTTACAGCGAGATCTGCTTTCTTGGGAAAGATGAGATGGAACAGCTCAACTTCCCCGTGTCCTGGAGAAGTGCCACGATGGGAAGTTGGCTTGGGGCAACTTGGAATGAAGAATGGGGAATTTCATTTCTAGAGGACTGGCTTGATTCCTGTTTGGACCAAGGAGGAAAAAAAGTAAATTTCTGTGTGGATCAATAATGGAAAAAAGAAGTCGCCTTTTCATGGCTCCCTGATGAATTTTGTGAATTTCTAACCAGGTTGGGGCTTGCACTTATCAAAATGCAAAGCAAACAAATGCTAACAACCCTACTGAGGATATTTTTCAGTGAAACTGAGAGATTTTTCCTCTGCCACCTGAGATCTGGTCTGAGAGACGCTGCTAGGGAAGGATGGATGGAGTCCAGTTTCTTTTTGCTTTCACTGTGTATTTTAATCTCCGCAGTTTTCAGTCCCACACCTTTTACAGGCATGAAAATAAGCTTCCAAGCAAAGATCTGCTGCTGGTAAAAACCAGAAAAAACTCAATCCTATCAACCAAGAAATGTCATTTCAAAGTGACTCATTATTTTTTAACAAGGGACCAGCGAGAGAAAGTTTCCTTTCTTACAGTCAGATGATGCCCCTCTTTAGCAATTCAAGGCAGTGAGGCTGGAGAAGTGTCTGGAGCAGAGGTTTTATCCCGAGTGCCTGAGGGAGGTGGGATTGTTTGGAGAAGAGGAAGCTCAGGGGGACCTTCTCGCTCTCTACCTGACAGGAGGGTGAAGCCAAGTGGGGGTCAGCCTCTTCTCCCAAGTAACAAGTGACAGAATGAGAAGAAATGGCCTCAAGTTGCTCCAGGGAAGGTTTAGATTGGCTATTAGGAAAAATTTCTTCACAGAAAGGGTTGTCAAGCGCTGGAAGAGGTTGCCAAGGCAAGTGGTTGAGTCACCATCCCTGGAGGGATTGAAAAGACGTTGCAGATTTGGGGTTTAGAGACATTGTTTAGTGCTGGCCATGGCAGTACTACGTTAATGGTTGGACTCGATGGTTCTAAAGGTGTTTTCCAACCTAAAATGTCTTTAGTTCCACTGAAGGAACTAAAAAACCACCGTGCTCCAGCATCCTAGATAGCTTTTGGTCCCTGAAAAAGAAACAGCCTGGCCTGACGTTCTCACAACACCAATGAACCAGGCAAACAGTGCTCTGGAGGGTCCTGTCTCACCCTCTGGGACTCAACAGCAGTGATTGCTCAGTGCAATAATCCTAAAAAAAGCGCTGGTCATTTTCCAAAAGCTAATGACAAGTTTGTTAGTTAATTGCCCAGATCAGAGCCAAGGGCGATTAATGATCTAACAAACCAGTCGATGAACTGGTAATGAAGACCAATTATGATCTGTATCAACACCCCCCCACCAAAGAATCCCCTTTATTAGTCTTTTCTTCCCTCTCTAGAGGGTCTTGGACATGCCAGGGGCTATTTCAGGAAATTGCTGGCTCCCAGGAAATCAATATCCAATCAACACCTGGAGCTAGTGCTGAAAAAAAATGCATATGCCAGAAAACAAATCCTCCAAGAAACATTTTACCTAGAAAATTAATGAACCCAAGATGTAATGTGATTTGCCTTAGACTCAGCTGTTCAACAGCTTGTTCAAGGCACTGTTTTTTCTCTGTTTAAATCCCTTGCTAAAAATGTACAATGTAGGGGAAAAGCACATGGAAGTGGAAAACCATTTTCGTAGGTATGATAGTGACTGAGTGACCAGAATGAGCTCCTTTGCTGTGATAGAAGCAGGGAAGCATGGTAAAGGTTTGTCCAGAAGAGGCATCTATAATGTAAGGATGTTATTTTAGGAACCGGAGAGTTCACAACAAACTTCCCAGGTCCTTAAACAACCCCAGACTGGGAGAACATTGAGTCATAGATAACACAGGGAGAGATCTGCTCCATCTCCAGGCCAAGCCCATCTGGAGAGAGACATTTGACAAGGGCATGAAGTAATAGGACGAAGGGGACAAAAAAAATCTGGGAAAATCTCTGCCATGTCTGATTTGGATACCCAGCACTGCAATCTAAGCCAATGGCTAGATTCTGTTGTCCTGTAAATCCAGAAAAACATCGTATTTCCTTTCTTGGCCACAATTCCTCCTGTACCCCTAAAGCAGGCAAAACAGTCTTATGTCTCTGTTTTTCTGTAGAATGCAAAAAAAAAATCTCATTTATTTATTTATTCTTCGACATTAGTTGTATCCTAATCTAAACTTTGAACTCACCAGGTCATAAAAAGCTGATAAAAAAGACACTCTACAATAAAATCTTAATACTTTGTTTCCAGTGGTACCAATGAGAGACATTATTTGGGATGAACACATCTGTCCCATTCAGGATCTAGAGCTGCTGATTCAGAGGCATTAGAGGAGATTCTTCCTTTCATTATCCACCCAGTTTCATCTCTAGGTAGCTTCTTTTGAGGACATCATGTGGCAGCAATGGGCAGTGACAGATTCCACTCAAAAGGGAGTCAAAATATCACTCAGGAGCTTTGGGAACTCTTGGAGCCAAGGGGCTCCACAGCTGGATACTGTCCTAGGATAAAACATCTGCATCCTCCTGAATCTTCTGTGAGCCCCCTGCTAAAAGTAGGAAGGGTTTAACTCCACCAGTCAGCACTTCCACAGGATTTACTATTGGTTTTAATATTACCAGTGCTGGAGGCACAGAGGAGGGAAGAAAGGTACAAGCATGGGAGACTTCAAGCAGCCAAGAGAGAGTGGTAGCAGCCTCCTCAAAGCGATTTGTTCTCACCAAAGAGCTGAATCACTTCTATGAGCAGCTGACAGTGGTGGTTTCAAGGTCTGGGTTTGATTTCATGCCTGGTTCTGCCACCAGGCTCTGGCTTTGGGGGGAGCAGTGGGAGCAGTGCACTGGTGCAGTCTGCACTGATGGCAGCAGCCCAGCCCAGCCCTGACGGCTCGAGCTGCACTGGTGTAAATCATCTCTCATCCCCCCACGATGATGTGAGTCACTGATCCTGGCACTCGGCTGCTTGGCAGGTCTCCCAGAACCCGCTGCATGGCTCTCAGCAGTCAGGGGATGCTTTCAATGGGATTTGTGGGTAGAGGGATATTGACTTCTCTACGCCTTGGTTTCCTCGTTGGTGGAACCAAGCTAATAACCCTTACCCACTCCTTCAAATGAGAAAGGAAAACTTGATCAGAAAACTTAGCCAGCTGTGGTTTATGTAATGCTTTGTGATCCTGTGGCAGAGAGAACTCCAGGAGAGAAAAGTCCACTTATTCTGAATAGTTTTAAAAGTCTCTCCTCCACACTCTGTCGATTGGCTCACGCTGACTTAATCTCTGAACTCAGCTGAGCATCTGCTTGCCCAGAATTAGCCCCGGGGATGGGAAACCCAATTCACATTCCACTTGCAACCTGCAAGGTGAGGCCCTGATCTTTTTCACCAGCTGGAGCTGGTTAGAGGGTATTGTTTTGTTTCCCTTTTTAAACACTGAGCTGTCCTGCTAAGTCTGTCCCTACTCGTCTCGCTCCTTTGTTCCCTGGTGATCAATTTGATCTAATTCACTCTTCTTTTTCCACACATTTACAAGTCCTTTTAAATGCACCACCTACTACAGCTGCCAAACTTTTTTTAATTTCAAGTTCCTCTCCCCCTTCACTTCATCTAATCTTTATTAATTAACTAGTTAATAACCATCAATTATTCTGTAAATAAACGAGTGGCTGAGCAGCCTCTGTGCAGTGCTTTCCTCCTTCTGAGCAGCATGGTACCAAATTCTCCAATTCACAGCCTTTGCAGCAGCTATTTTGATAGAACAAAATATGTACCCTGGGACAAACTCTTTGCTGTTGCCCAAGAACAGAACATTTCAAATGCTTTGAGTACTAGAGAGCAGTATGCCATCAGTCTTCTGAGCTTCAAGAAAGCCAAAAAATCACAGCAGAGTTCTCCACTTCTACAGGCCCCTTTCTAATGCCACAGCATTTGGAGGAGGCCTGCAGAAGTGCAGCCATCCATGCTATACCACCAAATTTGGGATAGGGCGCCATAGTTTTTTTATGTTTTGGGTACATGCAAATCCAGTGAGTCAAAAACTGGTCTCACTTCTACCAGCAGAAACAGGGTGGTCAAAGAAATGTGAATGGGACTGATATTTCTCTTCAAAACAAGATAATGGATTTGGAACTGTGTTGATTCCCAGGTGTGTGAGTTTCTGGTGCTCTCAGGTTATGTCCCTTGGTTCTGTGCCTTGGCTGCTCTACTAAAAAATGCACTGTGGGGTACCAAGTCTTGCTTAGAACATCTCAAGCAATGCTTTGAAGTCTCCCATGAAAATCTCTGCAGGAGGGAGCAGCTGTTACCAGCAGGATCACACCAGATTTGTGCAGATATGAGTGCTGAGGGGGTCTGCAAAGTCATAAATCACAGAATGGGTCAGGCTGGAAAGGACCACAGTGGGATCATCTGTGCCCACCTCCCTGCTCCAGCAGGGCCATCCCAGAGCACAGGGCACAGGACTGTGTTCAGACAGTTCTGGAATATCCCCAGTGAGAGAGACTCCACACCCTCTCTGGAAAATCTGTTCCAGTGAGTTGTCACCTGCACAATAAAGAAGTTCTTCCTCGTATTCAGGTGGAACTTCCTGGGCATCAGTTCCTGCCCGTTCCTCTTGTGCCATTGCTGGGCACCACGGAGCAGAGCCTGGTCCCTGCTCTGAGCCCTCCCTGCAGACAGGGACAGACATTGATAAAGTCCCCTCTCTGTCATCTCCTCAAGGCTGAACAGGCCCAACCATCCCAGAACTGGCCCAACTCTCTCGGGATATCCCAACGTTTTCTGTTTCCTGCCCTTTCAGTAGCAACATTACAATGCCCTTCTGTTCTCTCCCATAAACCCAGAGGTCCCCAATGCCACCAAGACCAGACCCATCACAGTCCATGCAAGAGGGGAGCAGTGCAACTTTCCCAATGAGAGCACAGATAGCAAAGGTTTGATGTTTACATCGTTGACGTGGGCTCCAGATGAGCCAATGTTTGGCCCTGTTCACTGAGACTCAGCTCATCCTCTTGCACCCTCGGCTGAGGCACTCCCCAGTCTCAGTTTCGGATACTCTTCCCTGTGACTCCCCAGAAAAGAGACTTTCCCTTTCCACCATAGAAGATCAGCCCTGTCCTCTCCAGGACTCAGTTCTCCCCCAATAAGCCCCTAGAATTAACAGCAAAATTCTCGCTGATTTTAGGAAAGAACGTGTCAGGGCATTAATTTCTTGCTCTTCCTCCCCAGAAGGAACCATTTACTCTTCTCTCTCTGGAACAGTTGGAGAAATTTTTCAGCACTGCACTGATGGAAGAAACGACTCTGCTTAATAGAAGCAGATAGAAAAAATATGAGGTCATTTGGTCACAAATGAAAAACTTGCCTAGTCTCATAGTTTAGTGCTGAGTTTGCCTGGCCCCTTTTATGATTAGATTATTACTTATTCACTTATTCGTCTATTTAATCATATCAAGGAAGAGTGCCCTACATGACCCTTCTGGGTACTTGCTGATTCCTTTGTTCTTTTATTCTGCTTTTAACTGAGATTATTTCCATACAGGTTCCTTTCATAATGAGCCTGGAATTATTGTACTTTATCATCCATAAGGTGCTTCTCTGGTTTGCTGGTGTGTCCCTATCTATCTGAGCTATTCCTGCAGGACACATTACTCTTAAGTGACTCACAAGGATCAGCCATCCACAGAGTCCTGGGTTTTAAGGATGGCTGAGCCCTTCTCTTTCTTAACCTCCTGAAAGGTGATGGCCTTAGACATTACATTGTTCCCGAACTTCTGGCTGTCGTAGTGTGTCTTTCAAGACTAATACAAACTAAATCAAAAGGTACAAAGCTTGTCAGGGCACTAAGCCCCAGCAGACCTTTGTGAATGAATTATAATTTCAGATCTTCTTTTTGGGTTTTTTTAAACTTTACCTCAGCTTCCTTACCTAAAAATGTTGGTGTAGGGTATTTTAAAGTAAAGATGAAATTGGTTGTGTAAGAGAGTATCATGGTAATACGAAATTCTGCATAGGACACTCTGTTTACAGATTTCTTGTGAAGTTGTCCCTGGGAACATCTATGATTTGTTTAAAAACTGACCCCGTGTTTTCTGGTTGCATCTACCTGGTTTAATAAGAGTCATTTCGTACAGGGAGGCTTCTTCTATCACAGCACACCTGCAAAAGGTAATAATATTAACCCTATCTCACATTAAAGAACACACAGGGAGCAAGGGGACTTGTTTATGGCTGTATTTCTTAGTTAGTAGAAGAGATAGAAAGAAAATTATGGAGCCTGGATGACCAATTTTATTGCTCAGTCATTAGACCACATCCAATTCCCCCCCCAAAAATGTGTTATGATTTATTTCTATTTTTGCTTATCTTTCCTTACTGATGTGACTGCACTGGGTGACTTCTCGGGTTCCTTCTTAGCCTCACCCCCCACGTATCAAGATGGAAATTGAACTCTGCTTGTAAAATCAGAGGATCCTTTCAAAACAGCGAAAAATGTTAGAGACAAACAGTGAATCTGCAGCAGCACCACTGCATCTCTTGCTAAGAACAGATGAAGTCATCAAAATTTCATCTCGATTTCATCTAACTGATCAGTCAGAAGTACCCACTTTAGTCCAAGCAATAGGAAGGACAAAGCTCAGAAAGGTGACTCAGATCCTGAGCCAAGGAAAATAGAAAATTTGCATGTTCAGCTTTGGTCCAGAGCACAGAAGTTTGGACTGACTCTCTTTTACACGACTGGCAGCTGAAAGCTGTGCCCTGGGGGAGAACCTGGGAAGAAAACACGATCCAAGAAATTCCAGGGAAGCAGTGAGGGTCTCAAAATGCAGTCGTCCTGCCTCACCTCGTGGGTCAAAGCTTACAACCACAAAGATCTCATCCAGCACAGGAGCTGTGACCTGCAGCATCTGCATGGCCTTGGCAGGGACAATACTGACTGTAGGAGGAAAGAGCTGGAAAATGTGCTCGGCATCCAACTGGCATTCATGGCACTGAACTGCTGCAGGACTGGTCTTGGAAAAGTTCACAGAATCACTGAGTTTTGGGTTGGAAGGGACCTTAAAGATCATCTTATTCCAACCCCCTGCCATGGACAGGGACAATTTTCACTCAACAAGGTTGCTCCTACCCCCATCCAACCCGGCATTGAACACTTCCAAGTTGATGAATAAATGCTGGAGCACTTTCTCATAAATCCGTGGTTTTCATGGCATTGCACGAGCCACGTGAGTGCCAAACCACCAAAATATTCTGGTGTGAGAACATCAGAGGCACGGAGCAGTGTTTGTTGGCACATGATGAGTCAACACATTAAGCGTGCGTGTGTGTAGCCATATTTTCAATTCCTCCACCCACAGTGATCCCACTAACCTACTTGGAGAAGATTCCTGAGCCCAACCTCCACACACGTTCGGAAGAGGAGTTTCAGGCCCTTTTTAGGTGTGTAAGTAAATTGAACCAGGATGGACCAAACTTCTCCAGCAGATAGTCACTTAAGTCCCTCAAACATTGTTTACTTCCAAATATCAGGATCTGAAACCAATGGATGGAGACAGTAGGCACCCTATTTGTTAACTTTATCTGTTTTCAGGGTAGCTACTTCTATAAAAACAAGTTTCAACGCTCCCCAAGTAGGCAGTAGTAATCTAGAAAACAGTGAAGACTCACATGATTCACCACATGTGACTGACTCTCCAGATGGATCACAGCAATGACTACTCCTGCAAAATTGTGATTTCTGGACATTTGAGATGTACAAGAATCCAGAAAAAATTGGTGCTGCAATTCCAGCTGGCATTTTACTGGAAAACAAGCGGTGTATGCTCACTGGTGTTTGAGCAGTGCAGAAGATGACTGGCCAGCACGTTAGACAGAAATATTCATCAGTTTGTTCTGTTGTGACCAAAAACTCAAGGAACCAAAGTAGTGAGGAAGTGGAGGAGTTGACATAGGGACATTACAGAAAGAGTCTTCAAATATACCTAAAAGTTGAAAATATAGCACCCATGGGTAGGTGCCTGGTAGGAGAAAAAAATCCCTGCCCTTTATTGGCCAGACTCACAGTGTGCTGGGAGATGTGATCAGGGAGAGTGTTTCCACTGAAAAATTACAATTTTAATTCCTTCAAGAGGGTGGGGAATGAACTTGACTCTTTGAATTATGTTCATTCATAACACAGAATCAGAAACACCCTGACAAATAATATTCCTGTCATGCTGTGTTGTTGTTAAAGCCCGTGGGTTTTGGATGGACTGGGAGCCAAGCAGTGGTTCAGACAAAAGCTGATCAGGAGCCTGAGCAGCGATTAGAGGACAAGTTTATAAAAGAAGCTGACAGATGATGAAAGGAAATTCTCAGGTGATGCAGTCACGAAAGGCAAACAAATAAAAACAAATTCAGGGAGCAGTGATTTCTTTCTGAAGGCAGAAGAATCAACATGTCTAAAAGGAAAGGGAAGGGAGCGTGGAGATGAAGGAGAGGAGACAAGATTGTACTTCCATTCTGAGGAGAGAAAAACCAAGTTTCAGACCAGACAACCCAGTGAAATAGTTTATTACTTCAGCTTTCTGCTATTTGTTGCTGTCTATTTATCTTATTTCATTAAAGTACTGAATCCATCTCCTTTGTGAAGTGTCCATTATACAGAGCTAAAAATAACTTTTTAACCCTCCTGTGATATAGATTGCAGCAGGAGCAATGAGTCAAAAAGGGACCTATTTCTCATCTGCTGCTTCTATTTCCAAAAAAACCAATCACGTGAATGTGCTAAGATGGACTTAATACGATCAGAGCAGTGATTGGGATCCTGGAAGGAAATGGGGTCACAAACACAATCTTTCCAAAAAACTAAAATTATGTGCCTAAAATTCTGTGTCTTACAAGGCCAAGTGTAAGGTCTTGCACTTGGGTTGGACCAACAGCTGGTATCAGTGCGGGCTGGGGGATGAAAAGATTGGGAAGAACACAGGGATTCTGGTGGATAAAAAATGGGACGTGATCCAGCAATGTGTGCTCTCAGCCCAGGAGGTCAACTGCATCCTGGATTTCTGGGATTTTCCTCCTCAACTCCACTCTGGTGAGAGGAGAAGGCTCCAAGGAGACCCTATTGCAACCTTTCGGTACCAAAAAGGGGTTTGTAACAAAAGGAGAGACTTTTTAGTAGGGCCTGGAGTGATAGGACAAGGAATAAAGATTTTAAACTAAAAGAGGGAAGATTCAGGCCAAATAAAAGGAAGAAATTTTTTACCATGAGGGTGGTGAAACGCTGGGCCAGGTTGCTCAGAGATTGCTGGGAGATTCCACAGCCCTGGAAACATTCAAGACCAGGCTGGATGGGGATCTGAACAACCTCATCTACCTGAAGATTTCCCTTTTCATGACCTTTAAAGGACATTTAGTCCAATCCAATCTATTCTGTGATACCATGGCTCTAGGTTGGGTGAACAGGTTACGTTATCACCATGAACCAACACACCAAGGTGGGAACAGCTTCCTGATGTCACCCCTAAACACTGATATCCTCCCAGCTCACCTACTCAGCCTCTTCAAACATGGGAGAAGAAGAAAAAAAAAAAAGCAGAAGAAATCAGGACATCACATACCCAGTGGGGTTCTAAATTTAATCATTGTGGGGGATACCAAACATGTCATCTCAGGTTTCTCTTGCTGGAAAGTAAGAGGTGCAAAAAGAAGAACCCAGCACACAGGGTTTTATGATGATGTAGCTTAGAAAATGATGGGGAATTGATCAAAGAAGAATTAGCTTGTGGAATTAGATTCTAGAATAATTAGATATATTAGAATCAGAATAATCCAAACTTAGATTCTAGAATAACTCTAGAATTAGAATTATTTTCACAATTCTGGCTGTACTCACACTAACCTTGCACTGAACTGTCCTCATAACAGGGCAACCCTGTGAGATGGGCTCAGGCTCAAACAAAAAATTGCCTTTCTCTGGTGTTTAAGCATCATTGGCTGCTCTTCGGGAGGAGATTGAAGATCTCCTACCCAATCTCAGCTCTGAAGAAGCCCTTGCAAGTCACAAATGAGTGTCCACCACCTCTCCATGAAAGGACTCAGAGCTGTTTTGTCCATGTTGCAGACTTGGACTTCAGACAGAGACATGGAACAAGTTTTCCAGGGTGGCACAGGGCTCCTAAAATTAAGTTGTATTTTCCTGCTGATTAAACCAACCATTTTCCCAGGAGATGCTTCCAACCCTTCTTTGGAGGATTTGTCTCTCTTTGCAAGCTCGAAGAATGAAAGAGTCTGAAAGGAAACAGCTGGGAAAACAGGGAATACATCTCCAGGCTCCTTTTGGGCTGGAAATGCTCACTTCACACATCTCATGGAATCACAGAATTGCAGAATATCATGAGTTGAAAGGGACCCACAAGGATCAAACAAAGTCCAAAGCTGAACAGGGCAGCCCCAAGAACCTCACCATGCATCTCTAGGTACTTAACCAATTACTGCACCAATCAAAGAAATTAAATACATTGTAATATAAATATATGTACATATAAATGCATATATAAATATAGTTACATATATAAATGCACGAATGAATATGTATTATATGCAAATATACATATATTTCTAAAAATACATTTATACATGCATATAAATACATTATATTGGTTTAGGGAAAAAGATAAAGGCAACAGCTGCTGCTTCAAAAAGGGAAAATAAAAACCCTGGAACAAATTTCTCAGACTCCTGTAGGGCTCTCTTTTACAGCAGCTCTCCCAGGCATAAAAAGAAATTTTTCCTGCCCTGGGTAGAAGGGCATATCAGCCCTCCAGCTCCACTGTTACGTCATTTAATGCCTATTGCCTGGATTAATAGGCCTCTCAATTGAAAATACTTTTTGGAGCAGAACTTGGCTGCAGCTGTTTTCCTTTCTGGGGCTCTCCTACAGTGCTCTATAAAGCAGCAGATTAAATACTGATGGAGCAGTGCTGGGAAATAGCAATTGTAGCCGTGGTGATTGTTCATACTTATGCCTGGACATTAGAGCTCGGCATCTGAGTGAGAGAATATTAGCTGAGATGATGGGGTCGTGCTTTGGTGTACCCAGACTCATATTTAGGAGGTATAAATAGAGCAGCAAACACCTTCACAGGGCTAAAGGTACATTAATAGTACTTTCTGTGACAGTCTACAGTCTTGGTAGGTGTATATATGCTGGTGATACATCCTAGCCTTGAAAATCCAGGTGTTCATTGGATTTATTAACAGCAGGATGGTTTCTCTTTAAACCAAACCATTTTAGGAGGTTCAATATGTAATTGATCTGATAATACATAATTTGGATCAGCATCAGTGCTTCTCCTCGTTCTCCTGAAGATACATAGCAAAGTCTGATTTGTTTATAAGAGTGCTGGGTGAGAAGGTTTTGGAGAAAGGAATGCTATCCCATCAGGAATGCTATCCCATCCTTCCTCCCTTGCTCCTCATCCAAAGCCACTGGGCACAGGAGCTCTGCAAGTATGGGCAGTGTTTGTCAAGCACTGATTTTTGTGAAGCACAGAAAGCCCAGCTGGCAGCAGCTGCTCTCTGAGTGTCCCCACACCCTCCCATCCCAGGAACTGGGTCCGGTGCTGTGGGAAGCAGCATCATTCCCTCGTGATGCCAAAGCTGCAGTCAGCAGGAGCCATGGCATGGCAGGATGTTTCCCAGAGTGAGTTACGCTGGATGCTGACCCTCCTCTGAGGTGCTGATCCATGTCGTGGTGTGCCTCGCAGAGAGGCCAGGATCATTTTCCCTGGGATTGCTCTCTTGGCTGGGTCTGGGGGTGGAGGTGAGCAGATTTCCTTGTTCTCCTCTACCCATCTTGACCAGGCACTTTGAATTTTTCACTCGTTACCTGTCACGTGGCTGTACCTGGCTGTCAGCTATCAGCACCATCAGCCTCAAGTAGCACGAGGTTGTCTCACAACTATCAACACGGGATGGATTAGCAGGAATTTCCAGACATCCATCCCTGGTCCAGAAAGTCCTTCTTACTGCTACCTTTGTGTGCAGCTTGCCCAGAGATGTTCTTAAAAATCCTCCCCATCCCTGGAGGTGTTCCACAACATCCTCCTCATCCCTGGAGGTGTCCCACAACATCCTCCCCATCCCTGGAGGTGTTCAAGGCTGGGTTGGATGGAGCTCGGAGCAACCTGGGATAGTGGAATGTGTCTCTGCACATGGCAGGGGATTGGAATGAGATGATCTTGAAGGTCCCTTCCAACCCAAACAATTCCAGGATTCGATGACTGTATTTTCAATCACAGCCCAGAACAGTGCTCCAAGGGGATATCCAGTAAAGATATTGACAGAGAACCGCTTCACACAACTCACATTCCTTGCAACCAACATCTTGGAGTTCTGCTTAGAATAGTGCAGCATCCTGGGCTTGGGCAGTGACCTTAAACTCCCTGGAGACAGAAATGGACTGAGAGGCAGCCTCGTGTTTTACCTCAAGCTCAGAGGGGGCAGAATCACAGGATCAGTGCTTTGGGATGGAAGTGACCTTATAGATCCTCTCATTCCACGCACCCTGCCATGGACTGGGACACCTTCCACCACACCAGGTTGCTCAGATCTCCATCCAGCCTGCCCTTGAACACTTGAATGGAACCTCCACAACTTGTCTGGGCAATCTCTGGGCAGAGAAGATTTTTTTTTACCTCTTCCAAACAACCTCCTGCATGGAAAGGTCACCAATCCCTATCTGCTGCCATCCTGGAAACCAGCAGTTTGAGAGGAAGTAGCTGTCAAGGAGAGGAGTACAGTAGGAATCTGAGAGCAGATCTATTGCCAAACCCAGGCTTTCTAAAGCCTTGTAAATGTCAGCCTTGTTTGTTTTCAAGTAGGTGGTGGGAACAGAGCAAAGGCTGCTCTGTGTTACTTCAGTCTGACTAATGCTGCCAGAGCCAGGCCGGTGAGCTGCTGATGGAAATGTAACTCAACAGGTCTCTGACACCTTTAAACACCTCTCCCTGCTTCCCCAGAGGAAACCTGCATCTGAGGTCTGTGGGGGTGATGCGAAATGGCAGCAGAGGCATCCCAGAGGGACGTGCAGCCAGAGGCTTGTGAGGGAAAGAAGCAGAGGGAAGTTGTGATGCTGGGTGGAAACGTAATTCTCAGGGGTGTAGGAAGCTCGACTAAACAGCTTTTCACTCTCTGTTCGCTCCACTGAGGTCACCCCCACACACACCCACAAAAACCAGGAGCTCCTCTTGGTCACCCCCCTCCAGCAGTGCCAGCCCGCTCCTCCCGGGAGCTGGAGATGCCAGGGTTTGGAGAGCATCATCAGGATAATAGCAGGATTGCTGTTTTACTCCTGAATTATGCATCACCCCCCCAGCACACGCTCCCAGCAGGTGTCTGTCTCCGAGCTGTACAAGGGCTCTGTCAGCTCCACGCTTGTCACCAGCCTGGAGCAGCCAAAGAGGAGATGGTCCCACCTCTCCTGGGTGCTCCCAGGCATTTTAAACACAAAGTTGGGTCAGCAAATTGAGAGCCATCTCAATTTGAGAAGTAGGGACTAGAACAGGTAACAACTGAGGGGAGGTGACCTCAGTGTGCTGTGGACAGGGGATGGTCAGCACTTTTTAAACCCATCAAAGCCGTCTCACCTATTTTATATCAAGCCATGTCCACCTGGATTTTGAGAGCAAAAGAAAGGGTTTCTTTTTGCATAAGGAGCTTTACTGAGTCTCTGTTGGGTTGTGGTCTAGCTCTGCCAGGATTATATTGGCTTTTCTGCAGCACAATCGATACAATTCTTTCCAGTTTAATTTATTTTTTTTTTTTGTCAGGTGAGAAAGAGGGGACGTCCAAAAAGAAGCTGAGTGGTAAAGTAGGAGAGTCACAGTGCTTTTGTGCTGGCTCACTGAGGCCCATTTTTCGTGTGGATTATGACCTGTGGTCCCCTCACACAGCAGGACTGGGCTGGTTCAAAGCACGGTGTGACTTACATGTGCCTCGCTAGAAAAAAAGGTCTTTTCTTATTGTGGAGCATTCACAGCTCTGGCACGAACCCATAAGTGCCCCATAAGTGGTAAAGACAGGGCTGAAGCTGAACTTATCTCCAGGGAGGGAGCAGAGCTGGAGAAGGGAATTTAGCGAAGCTCCTTTAATGTGGATGATGAATGCCTGACCTAAGGGGACGGGCTGCAGCAAGTGACCTTTCCGACATCAGAACTCCTTCACCGCAGCCTGAATTATCCTGTGATCCTTGCAGAAAGGACCCTGGGATCTGTCATTCTAGATTCAAAATGCCTATTAAAGCCATCTGCCCCAGGCCTGACCCTGTTTGCTTTCTGATCCTGAATAGGTACCGTGGTCACTCCTGGGAGATGGGGAGCACTGCCCTGACACACACAGCCCACGCAAAACCTCCTTCCAAACATCCAACCCACATTCATTTTTTTTTTCTCCTTGGACTCTCCTTTGAGTTGATCTTTCCAAAACACTGACCCAGTGACCCCATTCCCTCCCCCACCCCCCCGGCAGTCTGCCCCCAGTAGGTCTCCAATTAAATCCAAAATTGCCTCTGCACAAAAGCAGCTCTGTCAGCTCCATTCAGAGAGGAACAAGTGGCCTGAATAGCTTTGGGCGCATTGGAAACCGAGAAACAGTGTGGTCTTGTGTTAAAGTTGAATGGTGGCGAGGGGGGCGGTTGGAGGTTGAGGGGGAGCCTTGAATCAGTTAAAGTAATTATTGAGTCGTTCAGGAGGCTGGGGATGGAGGAGGATTCTTCTCCAACAAAGCCCTGCAATAGACACATAAGGCATTTCACCCCTTAAGGAGGTCTTGGGCAAAAAAGGAGAGTATCAGGTGTAAAGCAGTAATTTGTACAAGTCAGGGCTATTGTGGTGCTCTGGCCTCTTGCTCCTCTTTCCAGATGGTTGATCTTGGACCTTGCTCTTCTTCACTTCTCTTTTCAATGCAGGGAGTCCAAGGGTCTGATTCAGTTCAGACTGAGGAGCTGAGGGTGTTTACAGACACTGTGCAGACAGGGGATTCGATTGCTCTGTGTGTCCTGGAGTCATCTCGGCGCTGACAGCCGGGGAAACGCTGTCAGGATCTTTACACAGAAAGCTCTATCATTTGTCTGACAGTTCATACTAATCTGACAGCCTCCTGAGCAAAGTACTCTGGGTGTAACCCAAACCCTAAAAACTGTCACCCATCAGCTCAGCGGGAGGACCACATCCATGGACGTGTCAGTGCCATCCATCAAAAGCCAACCCACAGGGACAGGGACAGGGGAGACAGCGATTTAAAAGGCCAGGAGAGGAACTCTCCAGCAGGAAGATGAGGCAGCAGTCCAAAAACAACAGTGGCTTTCCACAGAGGTTCCTGTGCTGCTGCTGCTGCAGGGCATGTGCATCTCTCCCAAAGCAAGCTGTGATTCAGGGGCAGGAAATCAGCCTCTGTGACTGTAACAGACAGCGTTATCCCAGCAGCATTTCATCCACTGCAGGCTGCCTCTCTCTCCTCTCAGAACATCTCAAGACGTTTTTGGGCAAACCTTAAGTGAAGAGACTCATGTTGATGCTGTACATGTCAGAGCATATCACGCTTATCAATCAGGGAACACCAAAAGGACAAGATCTGTAGCAACAGCTTATTTCCCCTACTTATTCCAGGTCAGGAAAGACTGTCCAAGTATTCTTTTTTCAGTGTTTTGACTGCTCACACTAAAATGTGAGTCCTTAGTGAGTAGCCCACCTCAGGTAATGATCCAATACAATCTGTTTTTTTTCCCTACTGAGAGATTAGGATTTCAATGTATTTGTTAGTTATTTTCACTCATTCTCCTATTTTTCCCTTGGTGAATGTAATTATTTTTTTCCAATGTCACAAATGGCAGGAGCCATTTGGATGCCATGCTGGTTGTTGATACCAGCCAGAGCATTCACAGATTGCTGCTCCTGCTCCTTCTTGGGCAGTGTGTGATAGTCCTGCTGTCAGAAATGCTCTTGTGTGAGGGTAGAAACCAGTGCACATTAACTCTCCTCCCTCCCAGAATCTGTTTTTCCTGCCAATGAAATATTCACTGTGTTTGTTACTATTTATTCACACTGCAGCAGTTTCCACAAGTGTGGGCCACTCAAAGGAAACTATTAATCTCCCATGCACTGGGCGTGTCTAGCATCTAAAAGGCCAATAATCGAGATTAGGAAACCAGAATAATTAGATAACTGATGGAGGCTTTTTAAAAATGTGAGCAAATATTTATACAAGACCTGAGATTTTTAGGATTTTGATGAGATTACCTCTTCCTCTCCTTTTTGGGCTACCAAGTCCCAAACTTGCAGAGCTTTTCACTAGAAAACACCCTAAACATCAGCTGCATCCCTTTCCCCCTAATTACCAGAGTTGATAATAACCCCACTAAAATTCAGCATTAGGTGCCATAGAATGTTTTAGGTTAGAAGGGACCTTCAAGATCACCCAGTGTGGGTCCCACAGGCAGGGACATCTTCCACCAGTCCAGGTTGCTCAAAGCCCCATCCAACCTGGCCTTGAAGATCTGATGTATCCATGCACAAAGTCCTAGCAGGGAATTAGTTAGACCCAGGAATATTTAATCAGTCTATTTTCACTTGGGTAGGCCATGCTCATGTGTCTAAGAAGCTTCCAAAGTGTGACATGATACATAAAGGACTCACCCAGGTTTCATTACAGCTCTGTTCTGTGCCAATGCAGAAATTTTCAGATAATTCTCGGATAATTCTGAGATTGTTTCACTCCTGGAAATTCCCTTTTCCTCCCTGACACAATTTTGGGGTCCTTCTCCTGCTCCACCTTTTCTCTCCCGCATCGCTCTGCTCCTCAGGCTCATCTCGGCAGCTCAGGGCTGATCCCTCCTCTCTCACAATAATTAAATGTGCTACTACAACCTGCTGAGTCACGGTTTGGCACAGCCCGAGGCGGTGTCATCCCCGGGAAGATGCTCACGTGCGAATCTGTGACAGCAAGAACATGCCAAGGCTGCCAGGGGATTTTTCATGGATCTCATGCCATACCTTCCTCACCAGGAGCAGAGGTCACAGCAAACACAGGTTTTTAAGCCGAGCATTTCCTGCCTCATCCTGTGAGCAGAATTGCCACCAATGACAGCACCAAAGACAGCAGATAAATCCTGGCTAAATCCACCAAAACCAGCAGCACGGCTCAAGCTGAGCTCGTCTGAAAGCAAAGGTGCTTTACGCCGTTCTTACAACAGGCAATTAGCCATGGACTGTTAATGACTTGGCTGGCCTTTGTGGGAACTGCTCCCAGGTGGAATCAGAGTCGCTGGAGCCTGACTCATGGACGCTGTCCTGACAGAAATATTTTGTACCTCGAGCCCAGAAAAGGCCCATTACCTTGGAGCTGAGTTTGCAGTCGTGGCAGCTCGTGAAGCTCTGCCTCACTGCTACGGTGAGATCCTGCAGGTGCTTAAGCAGCTGTGAAAGAAATGTCACCTCCTGGCTGTGCCACCGAGCTGGAATGAGAAAGTCTGAGCCTTTTCTGCCCTGCAAAAGCCTCGATCACTTTGTTCATTGCTTGTCTTTGGCACAGCAGAGGCAAACCAGGGTTCAAGTCTCATCAGCTCAATGATTTTAGCGAGCTTGTTGCTCTAAATGAATCATGAGCGTGGCCCTGTGTGTTTGCTAAGCACTTGATGGAATGGGGTAGAGCTTTAGCCACAGCTTTTAAGCCCTTCCATTACACTTTAAAAGTCCTTCATTTTACAGTCCTTTTCTCCATCCTCTATAAAGAGAAGGGCAGGTTTACAACATCCATCACAGTTAACAGGGTGAAATAGGGCAGGGGAGTTGATACTTCCAATTGTGCAGGAGCCAATTAAGGTTTTTAAGGAGAACAGTTAAGTCATAAGACACTTATCACCCTTTTGGAACCCATCCTGGAGCAGTTGCCTTCTATTTTCCCAGCTTTACTTCTCTTCCTGCTTGGCTCCAGGTCCATTTCCCTCTAGGCTGTTCCTCCCCTCCTAGGAGCTTAATATGAATTTAAGATATCACGTTCAAGATTTTCAGAATAATCACAGAATCACAGAATCATCATTTAAGAAAATACCTCTGAGATCATTGAGTCCAGCATTTGAGTGACCTCCACCTTGCCAACCAGCCCAGAGCACTGAGTGTCACATCCAGCTGTCCCTTGAGCACTTCCAGGGTTGGTGACTCCACCACCTCCCTGGACAGCCCCTTCCCATGCCCTGACTACCCCTTTCCATGAAGAATTCCTTCCTGATGTCCAACTAAACCTCCCCTGGCACAGCGTGAGGATACATCCTCTTGTCCTGACGAGTGGCTTTAGTCTAAGGGGATGGAAAAAATAAAAACACTGGGTTTTTTCCCTTTTCTCTCGCTTTCCAGAATTATTTAATGATCCTCTTGAAGTCATATATGAGGCACAGAGGAAACAGGCAAAGTGGGCAGACCTCGTCAAGGTAAGTGAAATGCATCATTCCTGTACAAGGCACCAGCCAACTGTGTCATTAACAGCAATGGCAATAAAAACTGCAGCTCTCGCTCACCTGAAGGGGATTTGAGTCACTGACATTTTAATTACAAGGTTCCTGTCTCCCAGCATCGAGTCTGCAGCCTGCACAAGTTCTCCTTGCTGGAATGGATGGAGATCAGGTGTCCTTTGCCACAACAATTCTGTGTGGAATGACATGTCCTGGGCACTCATCCCAGGAAGAGCCACACCTGGAAAATGATGGTCTTTCCCGTTTTAGGAGCAAAAAACCAGAGGAAGCAGCTGTCAGAAAGCAGCCAGGCCATACCAGCCACAAAGAATGGTAACTAAACCCTTGAGTTTATCAAAATATACAAACCTGGAAAGAAGTGAGTGGATGGGATGCTTTAAAGACATGAAAATGGGGGCGAAACCTGTCACAAAAATCTGGTAAAGATCATGGGGTTGTAAATGAATCTGGATCACAACCAGAAACCTCTCTGAAGTCTTTCTTCACAGGCTGGCCAATACCCATGTTCTGTCTGTCACACAGGGGAATCAGGTAGAACCTCCCCTTTTTCTTCCCTGACATTCATTCATGGAGGCAAAAAACGGCACCAAAAATGAATGAAACCAAATTTTTTTGCTGCTCAAGACAAGAAATCTTTGATGCAAGGAAGAACTGGTGGATGGCTGGAAGGAGGCCAAAGAGAGAAGGGATGAAAGTGGCTTTGGCTCTAATAGAAAAGCCTATGGACAAAGAAAAGAGAGAAGAGGGATATTCCCAGTATCCGTGCTGGAAGAGCAGAAAGAAAGGTGAGATTTGAACAGGTGCTACCAGGAACCAAATTATATTCAGCCCCTCCACCAACCAAGGCCTTCACCCACCACTCCTATCGGACAAAGTCTGACATTAGCTCATGATATGGAGCACAAACAGGAATTCAGAATGTAAATAAAATGTCTTCGTTTGTGATGTGTGCTCTAAACTGTGGTAAAGAATCACAGAAGAGGCAGGTGCTTCTCTGTCACTGGAAAATGTTGAATTGGACTGGATCTAATTCTCCTGCTTAGTCTGAGTTTGGGGACTGTTTCAGAAACTGCTGAGTGCAGCTCCCTGCTCTGCTCCACGCAGATGGCACGTCATCATGTTCCCTGTATGGCTTTGAAATGGTTTTGTGGAGTGAAGCCTTGGAGCTCCTCTCCTCTCTGTGCTGCCCAGCAGCCAGGAGCACAAACCATCTTTAAAACACCTTTATTTGGTATGTATTTGGTTAGGAAATCTCTTCAGCCAAAAGTTATCCCAGGATAAATGTAACAAAATAGTTTGAATCCTGAGTGCCCCCAGAATATAGATCATAGAATTACAAAGTGGTTTGGGTTGGAAAAGACCTTAAAGCTCATCCAGTTCCAAACCCTCTGCCATGGGCAGGGACACCTTCCACTAGAGCAGGTTGCTCCAAGCTCCATCCAGCCTGAACCTGATGGGAATAAGGACACGAGATCCCATCCTCCAATCTCAGGTATTTTGAAAGTCAGCCCATGCAGCCATGAGACAGAAGCTGACTTCTCCAGACTCTGAGGGTGTTGCTGAGATCTGAGATTGCCCTTTGCCTGTCTCCTGAGAGTCACAAAACCCTTTTTTGACTCCAATATAAACCTGTACAGCTCTTTCATAACAGCACATTTGCCTCTGGGTATTACCTTGTCTCGACACAATCCATTTTTAAACACCAAAGCTGCCAGTTGACTCAGGGTTGAATTGTGTGTCTGGAAACCAAATGGTTCTTTGAAAATCGACGAAATTGTATTTACAAGAGCAGTTACTCCATCAGCACTGCCAAATTAATTTTTCAGACGTGGTCTTTTTGATGAACTGCTTTTCTTTCCTCACCTTCTGGCACAAAGGTCACTTCTGAACTCCGTTTCATTGTAGTTCATTTATAACCACCTTTAAAATATTTATGGGGATAACTTTTCTGTTGTTTCCACAATGCCTTCTTTCCTCCCCTAAAACTTAACTTCACCCACCCCATTGGAAGACACTGACCACCAGCTGGTTTTTGGAGGCCTCTCCTGAAAGCAGAGTTTTGCAGGTGCAACTTCCCTTTGCAAATTTGACATAAGCAGCAAATCCTGATTGATCTTTGAGGACCATTTTGATTCTTTAGGAAAAAAAAAGAAAACCAATTGGTTTTTATTATACATTAATATTATTTGGTTTTGAGGCACCACAAGGCAGTCTAAGCTCTTTAACAGAGATAAAGAGAGAATCCCATGTGGATTTTGGCAATGTCTTGTGTATGCAGTGGTGGCAAGTGTGACTTATGGGACCAAGGCTCTCTTGTCACCAGGTCCATTGCCTTCCTGCACAAGGACATCACAGCCAAACACACCCAAACACCTGGAACTGTTGATCCTTGGATGCTCTCCATGGCCAAACCCATTTTTTCTAGATCCAACCCTCTGGTCACAAAGTGGTGACCCTTGGATGGAAATCTGTACAAAATCCCACACAGATATCACAGGGAGGCAGAAGTGGAAGGTGAGAGCAAACCAGTTTTGATGTATCCTTTCCAACTTCCTACACACCTGAAGGACAATGCACCCAGGGGAGATCAGAGCAGAGAGCCTGCTTTCCCAAACCACTCCTCTATTTCATGTCTGAGCTCTGTGTATAAATAGAAATAGAGCTCTGCACTGTTGGTACAACAGCAAGTGGAATAAGAGGAAAAAGAGTGAAGGCAAATAAATACAGCGATAAAATTTTTGTAAGTCCACAGGACCATCACATCTATTTTCTGCATCATCCAGTGATTCCTGCATTGATCTAAATAACCTGAAGCTGAGCTAGGACCTGTCTTTCAAACCCACAGGCAGCTCAGACTTAACACATTTTGAGCAGTGGAAAATCTACCCCTTCCCTTGGGAAGCTGCTGTAGCAGTTAATTAATTTTTGCTGTTAAAAATATTTGCTGTTGTTCCAATTTGAATTTGTCTGCGTTGCTCCAAGGAAGGGTTTCTTCAAGACTGTTAGGAGTTCCTGGTGCTTGCACTCCACCTTCATAAGATCTTCTTCAAACACTTGATAAATATTAGAGAAACCTCACAACATCCCTGTGAGACACAAAAATGTAATTACCTTAGCGCGTTCCACGGAGGAGAACAAAGGGAGAGAGGAATTGAAATTCTACTCAGGCAAAGCTGAGAGGTGAATCAAGTGGGATTCCCAGGAATAAAAGCTGCCACCTCCATTCCCTGCTCCATGGCACTGTGTCCTGCATCCACACGTGAGGGACAGTCACAGTTATGAGTCCTTCACAACTCAAAGGCCACCCAAAGAGGGGATGTTCAGTGCTGAGCAGCTCCAGGAAGAACTGAGGCCACCAGGAGCAGGCAGATTAAATCCCCTTTTTCCCTCCGTTCCTGGAATCTTGCACTGACCCACACAGGATCCCTCTATGTTGTGAAGTTTGATTACAGGAGATATTTGATGGAGAGTCTGACTTCTCCTCCCCAAACCCAGCAAGGAGTGCAGAAGTCACTTAAAAAACAGTGCCAATTTCCAAGGTATCTCGCTCAGGTTTGTAATTCCCCCAAGTCCCTTCACAAATCCCTTGTCCCTATTCCATGTTAACCACTCAGTCAGTCAGTGCCTGGCACTTTTTGTCTCCACAAGCATTTTCTCCACTACTTAGCCTCCAAAGTCACCCGCTCTTCTCAAATGGGATTATATGACATGGTTGGCTTGATGACCCAGAAGGTCCCTTCCAGCTTTATGTTGTAGTAGAATATTAATGACTCTGCTAATTCGGAGCTGTCTGACCTCCACTCTGTACAGCCACAAGCAAGATGATCTCTCTCTCATTATAGCTGTCGTGTTCTCAAATAACCTGTTCATGCAAAATGCATGCACGGTTTTCTCCTTCTCCCTGCAACACAGCGATTTCTCTCTACCCAAAAAAAAAGCCAGGCACTGCTCTGATTATCTTCTCTGTAAAACATTTTGGAGGTTATTTCCTTTATATTCCAAAACCAGGGATATAACTATGAAATAAACAGAGTTCTTGGTGTGAAATAATTGGACTTAAAATCTGGAAGGGATCTAATGGGATTCATTTATCTCATATATCCTCCACCTCCCAACTAATGCAAGTAAGGGCTCCGTGAGTTGTCGGGGAAGGAAAGAGGCTGTTCCTGTTCCTGCAGATAAGGATGGCTCCTGCTTCCCCTCAAGAATGCACTTTCCTGCCTGTCACCTTGGAAGCTCAACCATTTTAGGCAATTCCAGGTACCTCTGTGCCCCAGAAGCATCAGGAAATCACCTGGAGATCTCCTTCCAGCACTCAAAGGAATGCCCAAAAGGGTGGAAGAGGGGGAAAAATGGAGCACACCTTATTCAAGGTCCAGTTCTACCCCTACAGAGCACTGCAGGTACACCAAGGGGTTTTCCTTAGCTCTGAAGAGTTTGGAACAGACCCAGAAACTCTCTGCCCCTTGTTAGACCCCACAGGGTGATCTGAGAGTCAAAATGAGGGACCAAACTCATAACATGTGCTGCACAGGCATGTGAAAACCCTTCACTTTACTTAAAGATCTCATAGGAAATGCATTCAAACAGAATTTTTACATGGAATTAGTAATAATAACAATAATAGCAACAGATTTTCTTAAAGACCTGCCAGTAGATTTTAGGAATGTAAATTTTATGCCTTACAGATTCAGGAATTTAGCCAAAGTTAGGCCAAAAAAGAGATGACAGGGGAATAGGAATTAAAGATATGGGCGAGTGTGGAAGGAAAAAAAAACCTACCACCTCTACCACACAGCAATATCAGATTGATTCATATTTCAAAAGGGGCTGGAAGTTAGATTTAGTCTGACCAAGGACAACAACTATTTGCAGTGATACAACAGACTGTAAATCTTGTGTCAGAGGCTGGACAGAGGGCGATTTCTTCCCTGGAGCAGTGTTTTGCTGGCACTGGGTTCCTGCTGGTGCTAAGGTTCCCACTTGCAGGTAAAATAAGACCCTCATTTCCTTGCAACTTAATATCTGAAGCTTGGGAAAGATTTACTCCTACCAGGCTGGCCATCTGTTATCCTTCCTTAGTCTCTTCAAACTTCTAAAGATATCAGTAATTTTCCTCGCTGTCTGTCAATTTTATAGAAATGATACTGCCTTTGCATTTCTCTCCTGAAGTATTTCTGTTACACTATTGTACTTCCTTTGTTGCATTTCATGATTAATATTCTCATTAAAACCTCTTTTACAGGCAGCTCTGTGGCATGCTCTGATTTTCTGGAGCTCATTCCTTAAACATCTCCAGTTCCAAGCTCGTGTCTAGTCAACATCTGCCGCTTGCCAATAGTCTAAAACCAGTAAAGTCTTGTACAAACCCAGAAATCTTGCAGATCACGGGGAGATCTCAAAGGAAACCCCACTGGGAAGCCACGTGTCCTGACAGATATTATTTTACAACGTGCATAAATCCTCATCCCATTGCAGGATGCAAGTCTTTTCTAAAGAGGATAGAGACTGATTTTTTTTAAAAAGTAATCAGAACATTTAAAAAAAAAAAAAGTCTTAGAAATTTAGCCCCTGTTTTCTCGGAATGGTGGAAGCCTGAGCTCTTCCTGTGCCAAGGGAGTTGGAACAACACTGGGAAGGGTCTGCAGGGACCAATTGGCTGATAGAGATGAACGATTTGGTTAAGTGAAAGGTCTTCTTAATTTCTTTCCAACCGTGATTGAGGGGCAAAAGCCACTGAAGAACAACAAACTCTCTTAGAGAAAGACCTGCTGATCAACAGGGAAGCATCGAGCACAATATTTTGTTTTAGTGGAATATTTGGCATGTCCTGCAGTGATCAGTGCCAGAGCTTTGGAGGCAATGATGGCCATGGACTATAATTAGCTGTGATAACTCCTTACAATAACAGCCATATCCTGGTTTGAATTATTCATGACCCACTGTGTTATTTATGGCAATTCCAGCCTTTCTCTTCCTCTGGTGATGTGGGGTGGTTACGTTTTGGGTATTTCTCTTTTTTTTTTGTTTTTTTTTTTCAGTTTGCCAGACACGATGTTTTAATTGCTAAGCATAGGAGAAAATAAATACATACATACATAAATAAATAAATAAATAAATAAGATTCAGGGGAAAATAAAAGTTTTCAGCAAGAATCGAGTTTTCAGTCACAGCAGGGGATGAGCAGGGAGCAACAAGCTGTGAATTTCTGTGTTCTTCATCAATTCCACGTCCTTCTGACAACGCAGGGTACGGGCTGCCTAATTGGAAGCAGGGGGGGACTGTTTCTTTGGGAAGAACCAGGCTCCTCAGCTTTCTGAGCACGGTTTCTCACCGAGCAGATGGAGGGATTCAGCTTTCCCCCAAGGTTCCCCCAATGGAACACCCGAGGAAGCGCTTGGTCAGTGTTCTGCATCTGACTGATGTCTCTACCACCAGCAAATTGACCCAACGGCCGGGATTTCTCTCTTTTTGTCTTGAGAGATGCATTGTTTAGTTAAGTTCCAGCTAGAAAAAGAGATGAGGGAGGAATTATGTGTTAAAAATTAATTTACGTTGGCAGCCCAAGATAATGAAGTTCTCTATTCACAGAGCAGGCACTTCAGGGCTGCTGCTTCAGCTTCCTGTGGCTCCACCTTCCATCCTTGTCCTTGGGAGACAATTTCCTGGGAGAAGAGGAGGTCTCTGCCTCACTGCAAGGAATTCCACTTGCCTTTTGGCTATAAAAGGATCAGTCCTCCAGGAATGAAGGCTCTGAACCAGAAAATCAGAGAAATAACTTCACTTTCCTGTAAAATCAGGAGGTTATAAGGAAAGCAAAGCAGATTGCAAACCTGAGCTGAAGCAGACTGATGTTCATAGCAAATCTTCTTCCTCCTATTCAATGGCCATCATTATCTTGGAACTATTTCAGCCCTGGAAGTGTCCAAGGCCAGGCTGGATGGGGCTTGGACAACCTGGGATAGTGGAAGGTGTCCCTGCCATGGCAGGAGGCTGGAATGAGATGACCTTCAAGGTCCCTTCCATCCCAAACCATCTAGGATTCTGTGGGCACATTTAAAGGTCATCTAGTCCAACACCTAAATTTTGGGGATTTGTGGGGAATCTAAGACCAAGAATTAATGATATTTGTTTCACCAGATAGCCCTCTAGCAACAAAATCTTCCTGTCAACAAAATCCTATTTTCACCAAGATCTAGAACATTTATTTCAAAGGTTTTCTGTACCCAGATTTTACAAACCACTGGCCCTTTGCAGCAGCTTCCTCACAGAGCTGTTCTGAACTGAAATGCTTTTTCCAAGCTGGGAAACAATCCCTACTTTGCATCACAGGTTGGAAATATTGCTTCTCACTGCATCCTCCCTGAAGGATAACTGCTACATATCTCCCAAAAGGGAATGAGAGTAATCTAACAGTCATATGAATTAATTAATTAATAGATAACTTGTTAAGAGACTGATGAAGGAGCTGTTATCTCAGCTGCTGATACATGGCACGAAGCTCTATGCTGTACAAAAGCTCCCTGTGCACACTCTTTACTAATTATCATTTACCCACAGCAGAGGAATGGCACTGGTAACACTGATCACAGAATCACAGAATGGTTGGGGTTGGAAAGGACCTCTGAAATCATCTCGTTCCAACCCCTGCCATGGTCAGAGACACCTTCCACTATCCCAGGTTGCTCCAAGCCCCATCCAACCTGGCCTTGGACACTTCCAGGGATGGGACAGCCACAGCTTCTCTGGGCACCCTGTGCCAGGGCCTCACCACCCTCACAGGGAAGAATTTCTTCCTAATATCCAGTCTAAACCTATTGTCCTTTGAAGCCATTCCCCCTTGTCCTGTCATTAAAAGCCCCTGTCAATGGTCTCTCTCCATCTTTCCTGTTGGCTCCAGGTTCAGTTTTCCAGTTCAGGCACTGGAAGGCCACAATTAGGTAACCCCAAAGCTTCTCTTCTCCAGGCTGAACAATCCCAATTTTCCCAGCCTTTCCTCCCAGCAGAGCTGCTCCATCCCTCTGATCATCCTGGTGCCTCCTCTGGACTCTCTCCCACAGCTCCGTGTCCTTCCTGTGCTGGGATTTCAAGGCTGGGGCAGCTCTGCCTGTGGGGTCTGACCTGAGCAGAGTAGAGGGGAAGAATTCCCCCCTCACCTGCTGCCCACACCGTGGATACCTTTGTCTGGGTTATTTTTGGCTGGTTCATGCCCAGCCTCCCATCCCCCAGAACCCCCAGTTCCATCTCTGATACCCCAAGGGCATCATTGGGTGTTGGATTTCTGGACACTTTAAAGTCAAATAACACCACGAGATATTTGGCACAGCAAGACCTTTTACAAAACTTGGCTTTGAGGCCTGCCAGCTCCAGAGGTGATCTCTGTGTGCCCTAGAGACCGAGAGAGGACAGACATTGTGTTCCACCAACAAAGACTCTGCCTTGGGTTTATGATGCATTTTAAAATCACCCTTCTGGTTGCATAACACTGTCCTGAGACTCGCCCCATGTGGTGGGAAAAAAACCACCCCTCCAGGGATCCTTCCAGGTTTCCCTGACATTTAAAAGCAGTGGCTTGACACTTCAGATGAGACAGAAAGGTGAAATTCTGTGGGAGAAGGAGGGTGAGGAAGTCACAGGACTGTGTTTTTAGGAGAGCTCCCCGTTCTCACCCATGCAGAGGACATGTGAATCACTGCTGAACGCTCTGCTGAGCTGACTCTGCAGCTTTCACCCCCTCTGCTGCCTCTCTCCACTGGCAGCAACTGGGGCAGAGGACACATTCAATAGCTACTGAATATAATTAAGTCTAATTGCAAAGTTAATTGTTGAGGAGAAGGGAGGGGGGGGAGAAAAACAAACAGCGTGAAGCTAAGTGAGGATATCAGAGCTCAGCAGTCTGATACCCTCAAGACAGAGCTGGAATTCAGCTTCCTTGCCCCATATTCACTGCATCCTCCTCTGTGTGTGCCTGCCACTCCTTACTTCCCTGAATGAACACCAGTGAGTGCCAAACCTCTCTCTCCCCGAGAAAGGATCAGCTCTATTAGCAATTAAAGCACCAAACAGCTCTGCAGAATTCACTTGAAAACTTGTTCAGGCTGGGACTCAAGGAGAACCAGGGCATCTTGGTGCTAGGAGGACATTTTTTTGACTGCATCACAAGCCTGGCTGTCCGTGGTTATATTCCCAGGTGATATCCACTGCTGGAGGTTCATTGACTAGGACAGAGCCGTTCTGCTGCTACAGCTGCTGATTTATCCCTCAGATGCTGCTTCATTCAGAAATCAAGCTTCAAGTCTTCCCAAACATGACCTACTCTGACAGCTCAAGGCCTCCAGTCTGAAGGAAGGTCCCTGGGGATATGTTAAGTGTGGAGTGTGCTTGGAGACACATGAAGGAATGAAAAAAATTTGCTTGCTCTCACTGCTGATGGGCTCAGGGAAGGGATCTCCATCCTTCAGGGCTCCAGTTCAGCAGGGAACTTTTAGAGATTGGGGTGGAATGTGCTGTCTGTCCATGAAGGGACTGATTGTGGCCACTGTCAGAGGTGGGATGCCAGCCCACTTGGATATTTGCAGGGGTCCAGCCTGGGGCTGGAGACCTCAAGGACTATGGTGCATCCAGCTCATGGGTTTTGGTAGTGAACAGGCCCTGGAAGTGTTTTCCAAAGCTGAAAGAAGCTGTGCCAGGCAGGGAATGCTGGGAATAAAAGGGTCTATGATGTGGCAGCACAGCCTGAATGATTGTGCTGCACAAACATCCCCAGACAGCCACTCTTCTGCGATGCAACATTAAATATCAATTTGCAGCTGGAGTGGATTTCCTGTTCATTCCGGGGAGTTTCTTCTCCACCCCGTGTTCCACGTGATTTTGGTGTTTCCCAACGCAAAGAGACAAAACGAAGGAGGAAAGAGAATATCAGGCATCTCTTTTACAAAAAAAAAAAAAAAAAAACAAAAAAAACCACAAAACCAGGAGAAACGAAGGCCCAACCCTCTGGAAGATGCCCATTAGTCAGATTCTTCCTGTGTTTGTCACACAGCCAACACCTCACACACGCTGGGTGATGCCAGGCAAACTTGCACATGTCTGGGCACAGGTGGGATGCTGAGAGCTGACGCAATGGCCTGTGACAGAGACCTGGGCTTGCTTCCCCTCGGAGTTGTCACAGGAGAAGCAGCACCTCCAAAACCTCTTCTGGATCCAAACCCCAGCTCCTCCCAGAGGACTCTTGGCATGGAGCAACAAGGACCAAAAAGTCAGAGTCACCTCCAAAGATATTTTTTTGACCGCAGCTCTGTCACTGAGCTCAAAGATCCCAGGAGAAGTGCAGAGAAAGGTCTTCCCCACCAAGGGTAAGCAAACCAAACTCTTTTTTCCTTACCATTTACAAAAAAGAGTCACGAGATTGTTGCACCAGCAACGAGGATGCCAGGGATTCGCTTTGGAAAACATGGAAAGAGGCCAGGTGATTTTGTTGAGGAAGAGGGTTCTTTGATTGCCAGCAAGTGTTATTTTTTCTGTTGTTTTAATGTAATCAGCGGGGAAGCAGGGTGAGAGGGATGAAGGAAATCCAGCTGTTGCCATGGCAGCCTCTAGCTGGCCATCTCCCACATCCCTCGGGTGGCTCAGTGCTCTTTTCCTCCAGTGCCAGCTCCTGGTTTTGGATCAGAGGAGTTTTCCTCCTGGGGGTGGCAGGGAGGGAGTGGTGAGCAAACCAGTGCAGAGAAGGGTCAGAAATCTTGGGAAGAGGTGGTCTGGGAGAAGGAAGAGTCACAAGAGAGTGGGTGAGGACAGACCACCAGGAGTGAAGGTGAGGGCAGTGATGGATGGAAGGGGAGAGTTTAAAGGCAGAAACAGCATTTTCCTGGTGGGGACCCCAGTCAGAGACCTAGAAACTTGTCTAATTTGGACTGACACTCACCCCAAACTGCTGGAACACCCCCAACCACAAGAACCCCTTAAAAAAATACTCCACTCCTTTCCCTCTAAACCCATCTCTTGGCTTCTGCCACAAATAGCAGGAGTGCTCTCCGAGTTCAGGCTCCGAGTTTAGTCTCCATCACGTTCGAGATCTTAATGCAGCCCAGACATTAAAAAATTCATGTTCTGGCAGCTCCCATTTTCACAAGGGCCTGTTGGAGCTAACGACGTTGCCTCGGCGAGCACTTCATAAGTTAATCATACACTTTCCCTTCTCACTTGCCTGAAGACGGGAGCAGGGAAGTTATGCTCACAAAGTTTTCAGCATTTGTGGCTCTTGTTTGAGAGAATTTTTCATTCCTCTGCAGGATTTAACCAACTCCTTGCTGGACCCTCCAGGCAGGAAATGTGAGGAGCCTCATAGGGGTCGTTTTTGGGATCAAGTGAAAAACACCAGCAAGGAATTTTCTACTTTCCTTAGTTGTAAAATGGAAAATACATTCAAAGGTTAAAATTCATGGCCTTCCCTATAGTTGACATTATGCAGCTGTGGAGGATCCACTGAGACTTTGCTCCATGCACCACAGGAACCCTTAAAAAACAGAGGTTTCCTTGGAAGAAAACCCCTACGAGCTACAAAACCCCAATGCACCACGTTAAAGCAGCAAGAGGAAGGACAGGTTGTTGAAAAATCCTATGACTGGGCCACAGCAATGACTTTTTTTAAAATAAAAATGCCACAATGGCCCTAAACTGACCACATTTAATCCCACTCATGAAAAGCTGACCTGGTGTTGGTTTGTACAAGGGCAAGGCCAAGCAAGCAGGAACCTGCCAGGAGTTCTGGTGTCACTCTGAGGATGGGCAGCTCATCCCATAACCAATCTAAAAACCTCCAGATAATTGATTTTAGCTACACTGGAGGTTTTTGAGCACAGTGTTGGGGGCAGTCACTGAGGCGTTGATGTGAAACCAGTGGAAATGCAGGAAATCAGTCAAGAACTTCCTTTTGTGCAAGGTCAGCTTTGCACTTTACAGGAAGGGAAAGGATCACTCCAGGTACTGGGAACACTGAAGTGGGAAAGGACTTGCAGGGTCCTGCTGAATGTGTTCTTCCAGCCCAGGGAAAGATTTATTTCACCCTGTCTGAACAATTCATGGGGTCATTAAGGTTGGAAAAGATCTCTAAGAGCACTGCCACCACTAAGCCATGTCTTTAAGCACCACATCTCCAGGTTTCTTGAACACTTCCAGGAATGCTGTGTCCACCACTTCCCTGGGCAGCCTGTTCCAATGCTTGACCACCCTTTCAGTGAAGGAATTTTTCCTAATGTCCAACCTGAACTTCCCCTGACACAATTTCAGGCAATGGGCCAGCCCTGGGAAGCCCTTTGCATCCTCCCTTGTTTTTCACTGTCAGCAGCACAACTTCTCCAACCTCCTAACCAAGATTACAGCTCCATCCTGTCCTTGGACAATAGAAACACTTTCCCATGACTATTTCACCCGTACTCTTTCATTCCAGTCCCAGACTGTTTTCTCTTCACAATCCCAACTTTGTTCAGGTTTTGGTGTCTCTGGTGCTCCTCTATAGAGATGGGCAGATGTTTGTGTGTCCTGTTCTCAGGGTTAGGCTGAGATCAAGGTGCATGTGGGATATCAGATAATCTAATCAGGTGTCACAGGTTCCTCACAGACATGGCGGGGCAGAGGTTTGTTGTTCTTTCCCCAGGTCACAAGAAAAGGCAATGGGAACTCCTCTTTCCCTCCCCAGTTCGAGTTACAAATGGAAATTTCAGTCCTTGCTCCTCTCTCCCTTCCTCCTCCTCCACCTTGGGTTGCCGCTTTCCACCAAACTTTATCCATGGCGTTTTCCAGGATAACTTTTTCACCAAAGCTACAGATTTTGCTGCACTGGGATCCTTTCATATTCCTACTCTAACTCCTGATTCATTTTACTCCTCCTGAGCATCTCCCAGGTACTTCTCCTTTTGTCAAACGTGCATTTCCCTCTGCACTATCTCCACTCAGCACAGGAAATTAGCACCACCAATTATCCTAATGCCCCTAAACCCTTCTAATCCTGCTGATGTTCTGTTTCAGCCTCCTCAAACTGAAGGCAATGCACTGATTGTTCCTTCAGCTCAGCCATGAGGATGAGGCTTAGGAGGAAGAGAGCAGCTGCTTTCTGCCTTCCTGGGATTGTTATCACGTACCTTTTGTTTTCACAGCCAGGAAAGGCCCCTGATGAGGGTAATCACAGGGAAAAGCCCAGATCAGAGTGAGAGCGAGAAGGAACAGGTCAGAGGGTCCTTAAAATCGATGGCCACACGCAGTAATTGCATAAATCTAAAAGTATGCCAACCTGGGGATACGTGGTGTGATTGCAGAGGCAAAAATGAACATTATCAGTGATGAGCATGGATAGAGGTGCTACGCAGTGAGAGGTTTTCCTGAATGGTTTTTCAGGAATGAGATGCTCCTAAATGTAGCTAGGAAGTCTTCCTCTCCACAAAAATTGTTGAAAGCATGGGAACAGCCCTACCAACGGCATTAGGAAAAGGAGAGAGTTTTGATTCCCCACTTCTCTGACCATGAAGCATAACCTAAGCCAGGTTAAACACCCAATTAATTATAAATCAACAGAGGAGGATTAAAAAAAAATAAATTAAAACGACTTAAATAGCATTTATCATGCACGTGTTGGGCAGGAAGTGCCACAACAAACAGTCATCACAGAAGGGGATTTATCTCAGGAGGGACAAACTCTCCTGGTTTGAGTGCAGAGCATCCCAGTGACCCCCAGGCAAGGACAGCAGGACGCTGTCTCTCCTGGCAGCATTAGGAATTCCAGCCCTCCGTGACGTCTGTCCTCCCCTTGCCCTTTGGAGGCAGGTGCAGTCACAGCTCCCCTGGGATGGTTCCGTCCTCTGACGTGCCCGGGGAGGTCAAGATCTGTAATTTTCCATTACCGCAGCTGATCAAATGTCAGCGTTCTGCCAACCTTCAGGAGAGTCTGTTCCCCTTGGCGCCACTGGCACCTAAAAAATCTCTTCCCCTCATTCCCTGTTCAGGATTTACAGGAGGGGCTCAAACCTTGAGAGAATTGTGGCAAAAAGGGAACTATCAAACCTTGTTTGTGTCACCCCTTGTTCTCCTCCAGTCTGGCATCTTTGTCCATCCTTCACCCAGCACATCTGTTTGTTGCAAGTGGTCAATACCGAAAATACTGTTTTTAAGGTTTTGAAGGATCCTCAGCATCGTTCAAAAGCATGGAAGATGTTGGGGCACAAGAGATTTGGAGCTGCTTTCAGAGATTAAGACATAAATCAGCATTAAATGAACTCCCCTCTGCAGAGAGAATGAGGAGGTGTGGGATGTCCTCAAAAAAAAAAGGTGGATTGAAGGGTCCCTGCTGGTTAAACAAAATCAGTGACACAAACTTGATCGTTTCTGTTTAGGGAAAGCCCTTGGTGGCTTTATTTATTTTGGCTGGAGGGTTTTCAAGGCACCCACAGGCTTAGGATAGTTTTGGGGAGGACCTGTGACCAAACGCTTGCCCATGCTTTACTGGGGTGTCTGTTGAGTGTCTGGGGAGCCACATCCCAACAAGTCCAGGTCAGAGTTTGTGATCAGTGTCCTTTGGAAGGGGCTGCCCAGGGAGGTGGTGGAGTCAAAATTAAAAAAGTCATGGTGTTCCATGAAAGCCTGGACGTGGCACTCAGTGCCATGGTCTGGCTGATGTGGTGGGGTTGGGTCGTGGGTTGGACTCAATGACCTCAGAGGTTTTTCCCAACCTAAATTGATCCTGTGATTCTCCATGGAGTTACAGACTCCCTGGAGAGGCTTTATTAATCCACCTTCACATATCAGGTGGGCAAAACACAGCCTATAATTCTCCTCCAAAATTACCTGGGCATTTAAACCAACATTAACAGAGACTCAGGGATATTGGGACTCCAGCTGTGGCATTTAGCTCCCTTTGGCCACCTGTGGGAGAAAGCAGAAGTGCAAATGGACAATAATAAGTTGTTATAAATCCCCCAGCCACCTCTTCTCACCAGGCTTCCAGCCAGCACTGTCCACAAAGAAAGACAAAGAGATTAAATTAGAGTTGACCTTGAGTTACCCTTCCAGACGGCTCGGGTTCATGGAGAGTCTTGCTTTGGAAAGAGTTTATGGATCGAAATTTGGTTTTTTGAGTTCCCTGGCTCAGCTTTGATGCTACAAAACACCTTTTGCAAGTGTGGGAGTTGGAAGTGTTGGATCAGGAGCACGTTATCCTCTGATGAAAGATGAGGTAATTAATCTCTGTTTGGACTTTTTTTTCCTGACCACAGATGTTTTATGTGGAAATCTTGTGATTGTGCTTCTATAGAGGGTGGAAACCTCTATTCAGACGAGCAGGGAAGAGATGCTCCCTTACCATCAAAGTGGACAAGATCAAAATCTATCTGAGTTTTTAATGTTTTTTTTTATTATTATTTTTAATGTTTTTCTAACCCAGCAGACAAATTCTAAGTGTCACAAATGCACAACTGAGAAGAAAAGGAACATACAGAGCCTCAATTTCCTGCCTGATACTCCAGAAGATCAGCAGTGCAGTTATTTAAGATGGAGAGGAGGAAAATCTTTCACGGGAGTAAAGAGCCAGTGGGACTCGCTCACACAGGTCATGGGAGGAAAAGATACAAAGTCATTCTTCACACTCTGATTGGCCATTAATGACAAATAGTAATTAGTAATGTAAGTAACCTTTTAGCAGAGCTTTTAATCCTCACACATTCAGGCTGTTTGGGATGCTACTGGGGCTGTTTAGGCTGAAAGCAGCTGGTTTTTAATTTTTGTGCCTTAGGTAATGGAAAAGTCACCATAGGGGAAGAGAATCTCCTTTTCCAGGTAAGGAAAAAACCAAAAGTGCAGAGATCTGCATGGCAAATGCTGTTGCAATTCCAGCAGCTCTGCAGCCTTTATTTTAATATTAAAAAGAAAAAAAAAAAGAATATTTTCTTTTAGTATCCCATTTTCAGAATTCGATTCTCATGCAACCTTCAACATGTTTTGTAAATCTTCCAATTCCTTATTACCCAAGACCTTCTCCTCTTACCACCATCTGATATTTTTTTCTTCTCAAACTCCTTCTACAGATGGAGAATCTCCAGATTTCATAAATGTGGTGGACCTGGGTTGGAGGGAGGAGGAGGAGCAGGCAACAGATTCCAAGCTCTAAGAGTAATTTACTGCCTCTTATTTTCCTTCTTCACAGAGAGCTTCTCCAGGCCCTGGGACATTGTGAAAAAAATACCTTGCTTTTTATCAACTTTTCAGCACTTGTCATCTCTTTGTTTTGATCAGCTGCTCACAAAAGGAACAGAATTAAATGCATGTATATGTCTATAGGTGGAGAAATATGTGCACACCTCAATCTGAAATGAGACTTCAAAAATCGCAAAATGTGTATTTGGAAGTGTTATTACATAACCAACATATCTCATTTTTTAAAAAATCTTGGAAAACTTCCTGTACTTGTTATATGTGAACTTGCTGGAACCGCTTTATGAGTGAAATGATCGTGATTCACAATCTATATTTTATCAAATATAATTTGGTATAGAATTCAAGTGAAGGGATCATTAATATATGACAGGCAAAGAAAGTTTGGCAAAAAATCATCGGCTAAAAATTAGTTCTGAGATAAACGTGTTTTGGATGAAAAAAATCGTTCACAAAAATTAAAAAGTCTTTTAGTAATGGATTTAGGGAAAAGAAGGGAGGGAGGGAGGGAGGGAGGAAGGAAGGAAGGAAGGAAGGAAGGAAGGAAGGAA
>VWZT01011767.1:166946-187782 GCA_013397055.1 Pachycephala philippinensis
GAAGGAAGGAAAAGAAAGGAGATTAACTGGGGTTTTATTTTTATTAACATTGACAAGAATAGAAATGTGTTGTTAATATTATTAAATTGTATGTGTGTTATTAATCGTTACAACTACCCTTATCAGCTCTTTTTCCTCAATCAATTTAGAGGACAAAAACATTGAAAGGATTTGAATTTTCTCCCTGAAACAAATTCCCCTTCATTTCAAAATGCCTCTTGTTTCCCAGTTTCAGCAGCAGAAGAGCTCAGGGGTTAAGGAGCTGTCACAGCCTGAGTAACAATTTGCAGCCTTGGATTCCAAGTGGTTGCCTAGCAGTAAAAGACTCCTTCCACACCACTCCCAGTTGGAGGTGTTCCCTATTCCATATATATAGTTAGCTGTAGAGACCATATTTAGGGCTATATAAGAAGATTTATTAATAAATCTGTCAAAATCAGAGTATTGAGTAGAACTGGAAAAAGCCAAATCCTTGCAAAAGCAGTGGAGCATCACACAGAGGCAGCAGCCCAGCACAGGAAATCAGTGTTGGGTGCAGAGCAACAGATGCAAAATCAACTACCATGAAGCACTTTCCTCAAGGAATTTTTTGGGATTATTCCTTTGGCTTGAGAGAAACACTGGGATGGTGCTAAGCCTAAGTAATTTCTCATAAAACATCCTGAATTTTTTTTTTCACGTATATTATATATAATGACAGGAGAGACATTTATGTTCATGAAGTTTGTCCTCAGGCAGAACGAGGCTGTTGAATCTCATCCAAGAATTCCTGTGCTTAGCCCAAAGTTTAGCACAACCCCCCCAGTTACACCTGGCTCATGTGTTTTCCACCGTGGTGGTGACCAGCAACACCACAATGCCTTGGATGTCGTTTTTCCCATTCAAAATAAAGCAGAAGTGATGAGCTGTGCAGGAGGAAAACTTGTATTTATCCACAAGACAGAGTCTCCTGACCCACCCCATGAGTTTGCAAAGGCATCAGCCATCCCTTAACCCCCTCCTCATGGGCAATCCGTGGCTATTAATGATCTTCTCTTTCTCCACAGATCACAGGCAGGAGCCATCTGGCTTTTCCTCGGACCAGTGGAAGAGGCTTTCCATAAACTTCAGGCTCTTTTTCCCTATTTAGGTCAGGAGTTAATATCCCCTATCACAAGCCAGGGGTCGTGTCCTGCTGTTTAAAGTCAGCCCACTCCAAGAGGGCTGGCAGGATGAGCTGCCCCTCTCATCCAGGGAAAGCTGGGCTCAAAGGAGACCTGTGCCTGAGCACAGCAGAGTGAACAACACCACAATATGCTGCCAAATACTCGCACTGCATCTTGAGTGAGCTTCTCACAGAGGCCTTTTCTGGTCTAAGACACAAGAGAGAAAGAAGTAGTGCTAAATCCTCCCTTTTTTTTTTTTGGCAGAAAATGTTGCACTGTCCCAGTCTATCAGGCTCTTGGCTTGCTGAAAATTAAGAGGTCAGAAGGAGCTGCCCTAGTCTGCAATAAGTCTGACCCCACCACGCTGTCTGGAGAGATTCTCTCCCTGCAGGGTGAAGGAGTTCAAGTCCGACTTGGATAATGAGTAAAATGAGTTTCAGGGTCTTGAGAACCCTAAAAAACCTGCTCAGATCACATGGATTGACCTGGCCCTCTCTCGAGAACCCTAAAAACCTCCTGCTCAGATCACATGGATGGACCTCCATGCCCCAGTAGCTTCGGGGAGCAGTGGTGCAGAGGTGATCAGAGGAGCTGTGTTTTTCTCCCTCCTACTCCATCACACTCTCACCCCTGCCAGGAGAATCCACCCCACGAATCTCAGGATATGAGCACTGTGGACAAACCACAGCTCCCAGCTGGATTTGTCCCTCTGTCCCCTTTCACTGCTACCTGAGCCATGATCTCTGCAGCTGGCACACCCCTGCCAGCTGAAAAATCCTCCTGGCACAGGAGTGATGCTCTGTCCTCAGGTATGGGACAGCAACTTTTCCTCTCCCAGAGCACCCAGCACCTTCCCACTGCCCTCTCCAAGGAGGAGAGCAGTCCCCACCAGGACAAGGGAGTCTGGGGACAAGGATGGGCAGTGGCATCACACCTCTGAACAGGCAAACCTTCACCTTCTGCTAACCAAAAACCCTGCCAGGGGTCACACCAAGCTCGTCCTTCCTCTGGCCCCGCTCCCTCCCGCCCCAGCAAAGCAAACAAGGCAAAGGGCTCTGTTGTTCCAGACCCCCGAGCAAAGGGAAGGACGACAAAGCCGCCCATCCTCCCCGCCTCGCATGTGACGAGCCACAGAGGAGCAGCGCTGCTGCCAAGCCTGGTGACTAAAGGCCAAAGAGAGAGGAGATAGAGGAACACAAGGGGCTGCTTGTTTGGGTTTTGTTTGGGGAGTTATTTGAAATTCAGCAGCGACTGGGGTTGGAGAACAGAGTCCACTCAGAGCCTCTCTTCCCATTCATCCCCGTCCCGGCGAAGGAGGGGAAGGGGGATGCGGGCTGAGGAGCAGGGAAAACAACCGGGCTCCTCATAAGAATTCCTGCCTGGAAGAGGCAGCCTCTGCCCACGGGGAGGCATCGGAACCTCGGCTTCATCGGCCTCGGAGGGAACTCGGGGCAGGACAAAGCCCTGATGCCAACAGCAGCCCGGTGTGCCCAAGGAATCTCTCTCCTTGCTTTCGGCAAAGCTTTGCCACCTCCTTGGTGAAGGTCAAGCCACGTTTTCCCCCCTGCCTTTACTTCCCCAGGTGTGACGTGAGAGTTATGCTGCCACATTTAGATAATGCGGACATTCCCAAGCTAAAAGCTGAAAAAGACTAAAGAGATTTCAGCGGAGCAGGAAAAAAAAAAGCAGAAGATAAAGGTACAGATTGGGTAAAAACAAATAACACGCTGTTAAAAAGGCAGTGTATCAATCTAGGACACAGTGAGGGGGAATATTGCCAGGTTTCCAGATATTAGGAAGACACTGTCTTTGACCACGTCTGAAATATTTTATCTATTTTTGTGCTTGGGTTCGAGAAATATGAATTCACAGTTGCAGAGAAAGATCGCTAAGATGTCCAGACTTGCCACAAGATACTGGTGCACCTGGCTTTGCAAAAGGAAAACGAAGACAAAATTAAAATGCTATAATTAAAATTCTGAGAAGGAAGCACCAGGGGAATTAAGAAAACTTTAAACTAAAGGGTAATGATACTGTGAGAATAAACAGGCTTGACTTGGCAGAAAAAATATACCTGGGTCGAGGTTTTAGCCACCAGAAAAATTATTGTCCAGGACGGTGAATTTTGTATGATTAAGAAGGAAATCTCCCTGCTGCTGTTGAGGTGGATTTCACCAGGAAGGCAATGGCCTTTGGGAAGTGGATTTCTAGTTCTGTCCTTGTGTGTTTAACACAGAGAGGTGGAAACTTCTCCACCTCTCTGCAGCTTCCACGTGGAGAGCTGGACACGACAGGGGGCTTTGCTTTGTTGCATTTCCCCACCCCTGAGGTGCCTCCTCTGTTTTCTCTCAGGTGTTTGGTGACTCAGCAGCAGCCAAGTGGAAGTTTTCTGCTCTAAGCTCACATCAAAGTCTCCAGTGGCTCAAGGACTCGGGTGACAGCCTGCGAGTCTGACTGATGACCTTCTGCAGGCAGCAGAGGCTCCTTCCATTTCTCTGCTCATTTTTAATTTAAGGTCCTCCAGCTCTAGTGCCTTGTCCTCAAGGATACACAAATTTTAGGGAGTCCAGGGAAAATTCCAAGGAGCAACCTTCTCCTGATAAGATACAGAATGATGTTAAAAGCTGGGACACATTTAAACTACTTTGGCCAAGCCCGGCAGACCTTCTCACTGAAAAATGATCTTTAAAGTTCTTTCCAACCCAAACCATTCCATGATTCTCCTCTGCCCTTTCTGAGCTTTCTCCTCTTTCTTTGGGCCACAATCTCCTGGTAAAACCTCTGGGGGGTGTTGAGCACCACAGAAATGGGGACAGAAAACTCTTCTCCGTGCTCTTCCCTCCTGCCTGACTTTCCTCTTGGCGTCAAGGTGAATGTACCCAGGAGAGATGAAAAAAACCTCCTGAACCATCTCCTGCCCCTTTTAACGTGGCAGAAATCTCTGCAAATGTGCAAATCTGAACCAAATGATGAAGTGATCGCTCTGAGTACAGTGACCCCTGATCTTCTCCTGGTTTTATTATCCCGTGATGTCTCTCCCCCTCAATCCCACCCTCACGTTCCTCCTGCAGTCATTGCTCCCCCCATCACAGGGACCACGAGCGTATTTGGAATCACAAAATCCTTGAGGTTAGAAAAGATCATCAAGATCATCCAAGCATTATTCCCCTTATTTACAGCAGAGGGACGAGGTTCTTTAGGACTTTTCTCCCCACAGGTGTGACCCAGCCTCTGTCCCGTGTTTAAATCTCACCTCCAAGTCCAAACTTGGTGCATTTGCATTGTCTGATTTTTGGCAAATTTAAGTTAAAAAAATCAGATTTTCAATCTTCACATGCACAATGAACCTAAATTACACATCCTTTTCAGCCAGGATGCTGATAGATGTGGCTCCAGTGCCAGAGAGACCTTCACTCTCTGTGAACTGCTGCTTTCAGTTTCTGAGATGCTGCTGTTCCAGAGACAGAGCTCCTTGGAGACCGAAAGAAAAGAGGCAGAGGCAAATCCTTCACTCCCCATGGAGACTGTATTCAGTCCTTATTACTGTTTGGTAATCTCCTGCTCCTTTCTGACATATCTCTGCCCTCAGATCCTCATTCCACCACTCTCCTAATATCTGGCATTCAGATCAACATTTCTGAAGTTCTGTGATTATGAAAGACAGATAACATTAAAATCAAGTACAAATAACACTTAAAATAAAACCCAGGTGTGATTTTTGAATCACTAGACAGCCTGATCATGGTTCATATTCGAGATTAAAAAAACATATATATAAGCAACTCAAATTTGACAGGCTTCAGTTTTATAATTTCCAAATTTTTTTTTTCTTTTGGCTGTGTTTCATTACTCAGTGAGTAAAGATGAGTCCACAGATCTCTCCATTCAGGCCCATGCAACACACAGAGAAGATAATTTTATTGCCAGTTAAACCCAGCCTGGCTGCAGCTTTTAGGGAAGGGCCTCAGGAGGAGCAGAAGTGGGACCCTGCTCAAGGAATGTGGGGACCCTGCTCAAGGGATGTGGGGTCCTTCCTCACCCCTGGCATCATTCTTGTCCCTCACCACTACCAGGTATTTTGGTCTAAGTGTCCCTTAGCACCTTGCTTACATTGCTATTTTAAACTGGGTGTCCTGGGCTACCTTGTTCTCATTGCAACAAAGAAAAAAAATTAAAACAGGTACAATCAAACAAAAACCAACATGGGAAAAAAACCCACAATTAAAAACTCATTAATATAAACAGAGGCTGAAAATACGGATATTTCACTGGAGTCCTGAAGCAAACGATGTCTTCTCAGGAGAGCACCGTTGTGGACACAGGCACACGTGTTTTATTTAGAGCTCGAGTTTTACTGCAGTCACTCAATCAAGCATGGCCAGGGCTGTGTGTAGGCAAATGTGGCTCATTTCTCCCCAGCTCAGCTCTAAAGGGCAGTTAACAGCCTGTCCAGGGGTTTTGTGGGGATGTCATGAGCACAACTTAATCTCAGAGATAGAAAAATATTGCCCCAGGAATGCAGCTGCAAGAGGGGGAGGCAGATCACCCCCGTGCTGCCTTCCCAGAGAGTGGACCACAAAATAGGGATGCTCCCAGGTTCCCTCTTCCCATCAGAGTCCTGACTCGAGGCTCAAATCTCCCTCTAAGTGCTCCATTTATCACCTCATGGAAGCCTCTAAATCAAGGGATGACAGCTCTCTCAAAGCTTCATCCAACTCCCACCACGAGTCACAGCATCCACGGAGTCGGTGTGGGATGAACCCACCAGCCCCGTCCACAGGAGTTCATAACAATTCACAACAACCACAACAATTCCTTCTGCTGGCTTTCCTTGTCTGCCCCTCTCTGATGTCCACTGCTCTGCAAAGAGGCCACTTAATTTATTAATTTGTTTAATTTATTTAAGGTGTGATACAGGTGTCGAGGTGTGGGTACTGAATACAGATGCTGGAAGTGAGGATCAGGTGGTAAATTTAGTCTAATTCCTCTCGGTGTCACCCCATTCCCTCTCTTCCCTCCTTCAATCTCACTGCTGCGCCCTCAAAATTGTCTAAAAACTTTCCTGGAATAAAAAAAAGTAGTGATTCTTCTCTATGACCTCCTCTGAACATTATGTCCCTTGCCTAAAATTTGCTGTTGAATTTAGAGGATGCACCTATATCACATCCCCACGGCACGAAGACACCAGCACCAGGTCACCCACTAACCCCTTGCACCTCACCCTGGCTCTGAGCTGCATTTTCCCCTGCAGACTGCAGCTCTGCCCTCCTGTCCTGCATTGTGACGGGCTGGCAGAGATCGTGTTCCTTCCCAAACACCCAGGAATAGATCTGGGCCAGTTCCATTCCCTATAAACTTGCACTTTGCAGTCCCAGATGTCATCCCTGACGTTTAGATCTACCTCAGTCTATCTGCTGGCTTAAAGCAAAGGGGAGGGCGACCAGAATCTGCCTGACACAGCAAATCTAGGGAGGAGAAAAGGGGGAATCAATTTTTATAATACGTGTTTGGCACTACATAATAGATATAACTCTAAATGCAAGCCATAAAGTTGGAGAGGATTATAAATTAAATCCGTTCCGTCCCTTTTAACTAAAAAAGTGACCTTACTGTAGAATTAAATGTGGATTTTACGCAGTGATCTATGGAGCTGTAAAAGTGGGTTGTGGCAGGGGGTGTTACAGCACAGAGAGGAGCCCCCAGACAGGCATCTCCTCCCAGCTCAGCCCACAAGCTGCTGCCTGATTTAAAATGAACTCAGGGCAACAAGAGCTGAGGATTTCACCCCTCTCCCTGCCAGAAGGTGACTCACGGCCCTGCTGGGAACAGTCCCTGGCCAGGCTTTTCTCTGAGCTGCCACCAGTCTTGGGATGAGAGAATGCTGCCTGAGAAGATGTTCTAAAACATTTCTAAAAATTAAGCAGTCTGCACAAAAGCAGGGCAGTTTTTGGATCTCTGTCCTATCCCTGTTCGGTTTACCAAGCCCTAACTACATCACAAGAGGGGGAGAGGATTAAAAAGTACTCCGGGGTTCATCTAAATGCCACAGTGGTGGTGAAAAGGGGGATGGAAAGTCCTTGATTGCTCATGTAGTGACTCCATCCCCCTGCTCCAATAATCATACAGGAGAATCTGAAATACAAAAGACTTGACATCATAATCCAGCCCAGAGGACACAGTTTAGGACGTTCCTGAATGCTTTTGAATGGCCAGAAATTATCAGGTTTTGTCTCACAAGCAGATACGGTTTCGAAGCCACTGCTGGGTTACAGGTTGGTATTGGTGGATAAAAGCTCTCTGAGCCTGTGGGAGACTCGGTGCCCCCTGGAACACAGCACAGGGATGAAAGCTGTTCCACTTCCAATCAGCACAGCAGTGAGGAAAATCACTTCCCCCATGAAACAGATGCTCAGGGAAGTCAGTGGTGTGTTACCTCATTACTGCTGGGAAGTGGTGCAAAGGAGGAGCCAAGAGCCTTCCCAGATACTGAAAGTCACTGAAACTTGGACAAAAAAAGTGCTGCCAGGTCTGGCTGTCTCTCCTCTGTGTGCACTGGGCTGGTGTTGCCCTGCAAGCCACAAACATTGATCAAAGATTTAGATTAGGTTAGTTTGGATATTGGGATTTTTGTTTTTCGTGGTAAAGGTTGTAAAACATTGGAACGGACTGCACGGGGAGGTGGTGGAGTCACCATCCCTGGAAGTGCTCAAAAATGTGTTGACACGGATGGTGGTGAGTGTGGTGGTGGTGCTGGGTTCACGTTTGGATTTGGTGATCTTAAAGGTCTTTTTGAACTCTAACAATTCTGTGATTCTATGAAACAGCGAGCCCATTCAGGAAAGCAAGCCCAGATGGTCGAGGTTATGTGGGAGACTCCTTTGAGCTGCCACACTCCACTGTGACTGGACACTGAGGCCAATGGCTCCCTTCTCATTTTGGCCTTTCTTTTTCTCCTGGTCACTCATTATTTATCAGCATTATTTCACTCAGTAATGTCATTTTTGCCTTCAGTTGTACTGTTGGGCTGCTGAGGGACAGAGCCCAGCCTCAGGAACCATCTGATGAGCTGCCGCAGGAGCTGGACTCAATGGTCCTTGTGGGTCCCCTTCAGCTCAGGATATTCCGTGATTCTGAGTGGAATCCATTCACACCATGGATTTGCTACTCAGGGAACACCCAGCACTACCCAGGGGACGGCACAGGGCAGGGATTATTGCTGATAAACCATAGGGTCAAGACTGAGTCACAGGGGGGGAGACAGAGAGAGTTTTGTTGTGCGGCAGCAAGTTGTGCCAGGTCACTGAGTCACAGAACAAGCCCTGGCATGTATTATTGATTAATATTTGATGTGATATTTAATTGGCTGAAGATCTGCAGGGGTTCATGTCCCTGCACACACGAGAGATGCTGGAAGAGCAAAGTACTTCCAAGGATTAACCAGAAGAAAAAGAAACTCTGATGGTCCCAAGGTGAAACCCACCTCCACTCCTGAATTAAGAAGGAAAGATGTCCTAAAAAATCTGATTTTACAGAGCACAGACATGCTCAGCCTCAGTCAGAGCCTCTACCAGCCACCGTGGTGCCAACAACAGCATTGCATTTACCCAGGTCTCCTTGCTATCCTCTCACCTTGAATATTTACCAATGTTAGAGATTTTCTTCTTAAAGGGGAAGAATAGTTACTATAGCTAATAGTTCACTGCAGATTCTACGAAATAAAACCATTAATCAGCAGATCGTGCACTGGGCTGGGGCAGGCTGGTGTCCTCCACCTCCCAAATCTGCCCATCACACCAGTGCAAAAATGCCAGGCCTTGTGCTGTCGCACATTTCAAAGCTATTTATGGCCAATATCAGGCAAAATCCAAATACTGCAGACATCCAGGACCTGCTGTGGATCAAGTCAAGAACATCTGGAGGACAAGACTCACCAGCAGGAGTCCTGATGTCCAAATAAATAAATAAATAATTTTCCCTGAAGGAAAAGGTGCCAACCAACAGTTCAGAGATAGTAAGAGCTCTCCAGGAGCTTCACAGAGGGAAAAGGCTGAGCTGGAGGTGAAGCACAATCCCAAGACCTCCAGATGTTGCCCTCAGCTCTGCCAGAGGTTCACTTTCCACCTATTTCAAGCCACAGACCAAGCAGCTGCCTCTGTGCTCAGGAGTTCTATGTTGGCCGTGCTCATCTTCGGTGTTGTGCAACCCACAGTGATCAAGTGATGTAAATCCAAAAAGGCTCATCAGGAAAAGTGCAGAGACAGAATACAGTGTTGATCAATAATTTGGGAAGAAATAAAGCATAATAACTTTAAATGATTCACTCTTTGATGACCCAGGGACAAAGTCTCCACAGAGAAAATCAGGGTTCAGGAAGAGCCCCAGCCGCTGGTGCTTGATGAGGGTGACTGGACACAATAATTACACCCCAAAGTCACCTTCCAGACCGGAATTCAATGCACAGGGCTAAAACCCTCTTTGAAATTCCCTTTCCCTGACTGTCTAAGGAGCTGCAGTCACCAGAGCGACACTTCCAGAGCAGGACGGGCCCCTGAGTGGAAAGGATGTCTGGGCAGCACCGTGAATCCCCCACCCCAATTCAGACCCCTGCGCTGGGGTGATTGATTTCCTTTCCCCCAGCTCCAAATACCTTCCACAGGGAGATTACACTGCCTGCTCTGTAATCAACAGCAACTTCAAAAGGGCTCAGCGCTAAAAGAAAACCTCTGAGGGACGGCGTTAAGTGGGAAACAAACACAGCATTTGGGTTGTAATTTGAGGTGGGAAGCTGGGGTTTTAATAACCACCTCGCCGCGGCCTGCTGGGCACCTTGCGGCTCATAAATTGCATTTATGAGAACAGGAGGTTGCAAGGGAGGGTTTGGAGTCCACGTGAAAGGCGGCCGTGCCTGGTGTGGCACATCCGAGGTGTTCATTGTGTTTAGTGCCAGCTTCCCCCATGCCCCGGCGCTGTCACCTGCACCAAGCAGAGCCCGCTGACCCAGCTCCGGGATTGGGAAGAGCCGTGTCCCATTTACATCCAACCGCTCTCGTGGGCAAGGGAAGGGAGGTGAGAAAAAATCAGTGCTTTGTCCCACATTCCCCTTGCCAAGGCAAAATGGAAATGATTGTGGTGAGATCTGCTACAAACACGTTTGAGGCCTGTTCGAGAGAAAGGTGTTTCAGTTCCCTGAACCTTTTAAGATGAGCTCCAGTCCAACAAAGACACAAAGAGCTGTTGGGAATCACAGCTGCCTTTACCAACCATCTTCCCCATGCCCAGCACTGCATCCCATAGTGTGTCTGACGCCATTGACAGTCTGGTGATATCCTCAGGGGCACTCCAGGATGGACTTAGAAGTCCTTTTGGGAAGATCATTGCTCCTAATCAGCAGTCAAAAGCCAGACCAAGCAAGGGAGGGACCCACCAACCATCAGCACCACAGGAAAAAGGAGATGTTGCAGCTTGTGGTGGAGCATCCCCCCTTTTCACATCCCAGAAAACTCAACTGCAGAACAAGCCAAGGCTTTTCCCAGGACAACAGGAGAAATTAATCACAAAAATATGAGTATCTTGTGATATAGGAGTAAAAGAATGTAAACATCACATCTTAAGGCAGCGTGTGTGCACATTTCTGACCAAAGATGCTGTGGTATTGCCTCTGGGCACAGCTCAGCCAAAAAATCCATGTAAGACTCCAGAGAGAGGAAGGGGTATGGACTTGCCAAGAAGGGCCTTGTCTAGAAAACTGGGACCAGGTCAGCAGGACATCAAACCAGGCCTTTGTCCCAACACAGGGAAGGACAGTCTCTACTTGACTTCTTGAGGGGTTGCAAGGCTGTCTCACACCGTAACAAAAGGTTTTTCTTCCACTCAAAACACATCACAACCTTAGATTTCAACCCCCAGACCTCAATCACAATCAGATTTCCTCCCTTCTGAGGAGGACACCGCAATGGGCGCTGCCACACAGCCCCACCCTGGGGTTTGTCCTGCAAAATAGCCTTCAGTTCTTTCCCCAGGACACCTTAAATACCCTGCAAGCCTCCTGCTCACCAGGAGGCAACTCCTGGGGGCAGCTGTGTCCAGTGATGGCATCAAAATCTGCAGGAGTCATGTCCCATTTTCACAGAATCACAGATGCCTGAGGGTGGAAGGGCCCTCTGGAAATCACCTCATCCAGCCCATCTCACCATCTTCCCTGGTTTTGGTAGAGGATACACAGACTGAGGATTCCCCATCTGGGAAATGTCACTTCCAGTGGCATTTCCCTGCCTGCAGGCACTTCCCACAGTTTCTAGTCCCTGAGGAATGCCTTGGGTACATCCACAACCATGTCGAAGGATGCCCTCCTGGTGTTTCCACTCATCCCACTTAACTGGATCCCCCAGCCAACTGGCATTTTGCTGGGATCTCTCCCAGCTCCCCCCTTGCCCTCCCAGCTCTGCTGCTCTTCTGCCTGTCACCATCTCTCCTGCTGGTAGTAGCATCATCTCCATCTGGAGACTCTGAAAGTCCCGACAGCATTGCTATCCCTGGTAACATATCTGAAAACCCCCAGCTGGCAGGAGCCAGCGTGTGGCACAGGACAGGAAATGTTTAACATTGTTCATGTCGTTTTTTTAAAGCATTCAGAATGTGCAGTGAACCTACATTCACTCTCTGGTTATTCCTTCACTTGCCCTCACAGCTGACCTGCAAGTGCTGAAATGGGAATTTGGATGTGATTGGAAGGGCAGTGCCATATCCAGTGATAGGATCTGATGGAAAGGCTGTGTCAGGAGAGGTTTAGACTGGATTAAAGGAAAAGGTTTTTCATCCAGAGGGTGGTCAGGAACCAGAATAGGCTCCTCAGGGATGTGGTCACAGCATGGAGACTGCCAGAGCTCCAGTTTGGACAACACTCTCAGCAACGTGGGGGGGATTCTTGGTGTTGTTCTGTGCAGTTCTAGGAGCTGGACTCGATGATCCTTGTGGGTTCCTTCCAGCTCAGGGCATTCCATGATTCTGCTGAGATGTGGGCAGCTCAGAGACCCTCTGGCCTCCTCAAGGTTTGTATATCCACAGTTGGACATAATTCACATAATTCATAATTCACATAATTCATAATTCACATGTTCCTTATCACAGTCTTGCACTCCTTTGGGCTGCACTCACCAGAGCAGACCAGGCACTGAACGTCCTTTGTCACGGACTCCCCTTAAACCAAAATCCAGCCCTGCAGCCATCAGAGCTTCCCTAGAAAGATGCTGTGCCTCGGGGAACACTTGCAAAGCAGCATCTGAGCACTGAGGAACCACACCACTGCCGAGCTCCATCCCAAGTGTAAGTGCCAAGACAGCTCAGCCCTGCTCAGGGGAGAGGTTCAGTGACATTTACGCATTTAACATCACCCACGACCTGGGAGACAGCAGCAGTACAGGCTGCTAGGTTACAGAGATTTCTCCTCTCCTCCCATCCCTGATTTCTGCCATAAAAATCAGAGGCTCTGCTGTGATTTTACCTTCACAGACAAATATTCTTGGGGCACATGCGAGAACCAAATTCCGTCACCATCAACTGCACACGATGAGATCGCACTAAGCTCCAAAAAAACAAGGGGCTCACCCTTGCCCCTTTCTTTGTATGCACGAAGGTGTGGAGCATTTTGTTAGCAATTAACCCTTGTTTCAGCTCAGTAGAACTGATCAGATTGTGGAACAACATCTGAGAAGTGGAGATTAGCAGGCCAAGCTCTTTAGTACTTAAGGCACCAGTGCACCTACTCAAAATCAGATTTCCCTTTCTTCCCTGGCAGTTGATTAAAGCCTTTTCAAGCAGTTCTTTCCAACCTGCAGATGTTTCAGTCAGGTGATGGGGAAAAATTCTCTTTTTTTTTTTTTTTCCTGGCTGGGAAATGGCAACAGCATGGACCTCAGGTATCTCAGGACAAAAATCAGGCCCAGAAAACAGACCTAAGTGTGTGTCTGTCTGTACACAGGCACTAAAGCAGAGCTTTGGTAGGCCTGACCACAGCGCAAACACGCAAAGGCTTTGGTAGAATAGTTCCAGAAGGGAGAAAACACTCTTAGAGCAGGAGCTGAATCCAGAAATAGCCTGTAAGAGGATCAATTCCTGCTGCATACTGATTTATTCAGACCTTTCTTGGTGGCAAAGCCCTCTATAACAAAATATCTGATTACAGGACTATGACCATAAATTCTGCACGCCCTCGAGCAATGGCCAATGAATAACTGACTTGTTAAGGGAACGGCCCTGCACAATGAATAAATCTACCAACAGGGCTTTCGATACAAAAGACCCCACTGGGACAGATTTCCTTGTGAAGGTGTATCGACTTTCATTTGCAGGAACCTGCAGATATTTGTTTGGAGGAGATCTCCATTGTTACATTGCTGCTCAACAACATCCAGCTCAAAGCCTGACTCCTACCCCAGGCTTGATTGATTGGGATATCCAAGTGGGCTGGCCTCTGCAAAGGACTGTTTTGCAGTGCTCCACAAGGTTCTCCTGGAAAATGAGGCGTTTAATCCAGAGGGAATCCAAGGCAGGTGCAGGAGAATTGCCTGCTTCAGTTGTAGAAGGACCTCAAGAAGTTAAAGACTGAGAAAGGGCAAGAAAAGACAGCTCTGGAGGAACGTTTCAGGGTGGACATGTGCTCACAGTCAAGACGCAAGAAGGATACATCATTCCTGGTGCTCGGCTGGCGCCCTTCACCTCAGCATCCCAGAGGCAATGTGGTTTAACCACATCCAGGTGGACACACAGCTGGCACAGAGCCCCACTGGGAAGGAGGAAGCCAGGCTGCCCCATTTCACAAATGAGAAGACCAATGTCTTAATTAAGCGTGACCTGACCCCCGCCCTGAGCCACGTGGTTTGGCAGGGGCTGGGATCAGCCCCGTGAAGGTGTCCTTGGCCCACAGAGAGAACTGCACTACAGCAGCTTTTAAAATCAACCACAGGGTTTTGGTGTTGGGTAACCCAAACTTCAGCGGTTTGCAGAGCTGTTGGCTTAAAGGATCATGCACAGGGAGACAGGAGCACAGATGGGACAGAGACAAAGCGTTTCAGCTCCAGATCTATTCTAGCACGGATATCATGATGACCCCTATCCCAAAAACATTTAGACAGAGAGCCGTGCTAATTCTCAATGAATATGAAATAGGGCACGTCTGCCAGGAATGGGATATTCCTAATGGCTGACAGAGGGGAGGAAGAAAAGAGCCATTTTGCAAACAGCAAGGACTTTGTTACAGGCCAGCTGAGCTCAAAAAACTGAGGGAACATCTCCATCTAGCAAAGCCAGCCTGGAAACAGGCAGCTGACAAGGTGAGCCTGCAGGTGGGAGTGCTGAAATCGTGGCAGGAGGTATCACAAGACCTGCCTCTGACCAAAACTCGGTGTTCAGAAAAAGAGCTGGAGACAATAAACAGCTGTACATGCACAGGACATGCACGAAATGGTGCCCCAAACACATGCAGGATTCCTCTGTCCTGCTCCCAGGCCACATCAAGCCAGCAAACAGCAGCTCTACCTGGAGTAAATCACCAACCTAAAACTACAGTGCTACTTGAAACACCTGAAGAAGGATTTTATACATTATAATTTTTATATTTCATTTATCTTGTTTCATACACTCACTTCAGCCAACACACAGTGCACCACATGAGGTGACACCCATCCGTTCTGATTTTTAACCCTCTCCAAAAATATCTGTATTTCCTTACTGGGTCTCTGTCCATTCTTCCTCCTGATGCCATTTGCTTTCCCTGATCCTCCTTGTCCCAGGGATAAGGCATGACACCAAGCACGGCAGAGTTTGCCACTTCAACAGCTCGTTTGTCATCGGCTGGTCACTCCTTAATCAATCTTTTATGGAGGGATATTTCAGAAGAAAATGCAGAGGGAGTAGGAGAAGGAAAGTAGGAAACCATCCTTGGTTTAATTTTGATAACACTGGCAGGGAGTGATTCGCTCCAACAAATTAAAATCAGCAAATCTCTCATTTTCTCTGACAGAGGTAACCAATTAAAATTTTCATAAAGGGGGCAGTGATGTGTGTCTTCCAGACAGAGTCACCAATCTAGCAGCCCTCTGATTTAAAATATTATCTTTCCTTTCCTTTTTTTTTTTTTTTCCCTCTCCTCTTCCCTCAGAGCTTCCTGGAGCAACATGACAGATTATCTCAACATAATCAGACTAATACAAAACCCTCGCTCCAAGAGGCACCGCGAGGAAATTCTGAGCTCGAGATGTGACGACAAATGGATGTTCTGAAGGGACTTCATTTACCGCTCATTTTCCTTTCCTTTATTTTTTTTTTTTTTTTTGTTGTTGTGTTTGGTAGCCTCAGCGTGCTGCAAACCACATTAGAGAGCCAAATACCACATGGAGTGCATGGAAGGGAAAGGGAATTACACTCCCCCCGTGGGCTGCCCGACCAGATTGCTCTCCAAGAGAGAAGTTTGGCTTCCAGGTGATGGTTTCTTGGGTTCTAACAGAATTCCCCCAATAATGGGTCAGGGATGGGGTGGAAGAATTGCCTTTTTGACAGCAGGAGCATTAAGGAAGGGTACAAGGCAGGAGGGACCTCCACCACCGGGATGCTGGAGGATGCTAAAGACCAGGATGATGCCTGTGGTGGTCCTGACTTGGGGAAATGAGGGTTGCCACAGCTCCCTGTCATGGTGGTTTGGGATTTAGAGCATGGTCTCCTGTGGATTTGGGATCTGAGGGGGTCACACATAACTCATAAAATCACAGAATGGTTTGGGTTGGATGACCTTAAAGATCATCCAGTTCCAACCCCCTGCCATGGGCAGGGACACCTTCCACTATCCCAGGTTGCTCCAAGCCCCATCCAACCTGGCCTTGGACACTCCCAGGGATGGGGCAGCCACAGCTTCTCTGGGCAACCTGGGCCAGGGCCTCCCCACCTTCACGATAAAGAATTCCTTCCTAATATTGAATCCAAAGGAAAGCAGTGCACTTCAAGTCAAAAGGAACCCCTGATTCTCCAGCGGAGGTGGGACACACAAATCCTGTTTTCCCTGGGAGAGACGTGGTTTAAAGCAACTGAGATGCCAAGAAGGAGACCCCTATCCCCACCTTGCCTGAGGGAACTGTGCTCCGGTCCTTTCCTTCCCGTGCTTCAGAGCCCCAAATCCCCACCCAAATTTACGGATGGAGGTCAACCCCCACCAGCATTTAATTCTTAGTCAGGTTCCTCCCAAACACGAGCATCACCCTCCTGCCCTCTTTAATCCCAGCGAACTCCAGGCAAGCAGAGAGCCCAGGGAATTTGGGGAAGGAGCCATGAGAAGAACTCGGGAGCACCCTGTGAGCACTGGGATGTGATGGGGACCCCTGGGCTTTGTCTGCAGCCACATTTGAGCCGTGCTGCATCCCCGAGCAAGGCTCTCCTGCAAACCTCCAGGTCAGGTGCCAGCTCCCTTCCCTTTGAAGGCTTCCCTGGGGATGGGAATTTTCTCCAAGGGGAGGAGGCGAGCCGGTTCCAGAGACAGCCTGTCATCCATCTTGAGGAAAATACTCCTCTCTCTTTGCACCTCTCCTAGAAAGGTGGCGACCGGCGTTCCACAAAGCCCGGGATCAGGCCCGGAGAAAAGCTTTGAGTCATTTGTTTACCAGCACAGGTTTTCCTGGAGCTAATTAATGAGCCAAGCTGATACCCTGCAACAGGTATCGATGACAGAGGATTTCCTGCCTGCTACAGTCGAGCTACAGCAGGAGGTGAAGCCGGATCTGTGAGCACACGGCTTCCCCTTCTCCCTCCCCCCAAAAAATAGGAAAGAAAAGCCACCTGCAGCCGCACAGGCACTGCGGGAGCCCCTCTGCCATCTGCCCCTCGAGGATGGGGCACCATCCCTGCTGTGGGTGGATTCCCAGGAGCAAAGTGCTCGGGCATCCCTTTCTCCCACTTGTAGGGAGCAAGGGGTGGTGTGAAGACCTCCAACAATCCCTTGGAGCTGGGGGCTGCCTCCGTGCCCCCCCTTATCCTGGGCATGGGGGTCACAGAGCAGCATCCAGCAGCACTTCCACTCCCGTGGGGAGCCCGTGGAAGCCTCTACTTTCACAAGGATACTGAAATTGGGGAGAAGAGGGAAAGAGAGGGGATGAAACATGCGGGGGAGCGTGGTAAAAAAAACCCCATGGGGTGGGGGGAGCAAGAAGCCAAGGGGAAGGTGATGCCCGAGAGTGGGAAACAAAAAACCCCGTGGGCTCCGCGTTTCGGGCGCGGGGTGGGAGCCAGCGCTTCTTGCGAGCCCCAGCTGTGCGGGTGGGGTTTTTTGGGGTGGGGGGGACAGCGGGGAGCAGCGCTCCGCGGGCTGTGCCGAGCAGCCGAGCGCTCCGGGGGTGGCGAGCGGCGATAGCCGGGCTGCGAGCGCCACCTCCCCGCCGCTCGCCGCAAGCCCCGGCCGCCCCCGGCAGCCCCCCCGCCACCGGGTTGGGTATGGGGGAGGCTGGGGGGGGCCCCGACTTTAGGCTGTGATGCCCGGCACCTTTTGCCAACCTCTCCCGCCGCGGGGTTGCAGCGGGGATGGTCCCGATGCCGTGAGAAACATGGAGTGGGGATGCGTGTGTGGGTTCGCTAAGTTTGGGGTGGTTGTGAAAGGGCCTTGTGGGGTGCTGTGAGGGAGGGAAGGGCTGTGGGGGTGTCCCAGAGCACCCCTGGGTGCCTGCGGGGCGCAGGGCGATGCAGGTCTCCCCGGGGTGGTAGAGAAGGGGATGGGGGGTGCTCCCCCAGCCGTGGTGGTTGCCTTTGGCTGCTCCTCGGGGTGTGATGGGGTTCAGGATCTTCCCCCGACTCCCACGCACGCACACGCAGTTCCCATCCCGGGTATGGGGTCTGGCACACCGTCCCTGCCTCATTTTCCCCCGTGTAAGGAGAAGGGGGTACAATCATTAATAGAAAACCCCTCCGCTTTGCAGCCGGTCCTTCCCCGAGCCTGTCCACCTTCACTGGCCAATTCCGGGGGCTCCAAGCCCCTCTCCCCGCACCCAGAGCTCTGCAACACCATCCCAAGCGCTATGAAAAGGGCCAGGAGCCCTCCTCCTGCCCTGCCTGTGCCTCGTCCCTGTCCAGTTCCTTCCTGCTCTTCCCTTTCGTCCTCCACAGCAGGAGCGATGCTGCACCCTGACCCCGCTGTAACACCCAGAGCAGCGCACGGAGGTCCCCTGGGTCTCCCTAGCCCAGCACCCCTGTGCCCCTCCGAGAGCCACCGGGCAGGGTGTCCTGCCTGCCCAGCCCTCTCCCTGTCCCTTGTCCCCCGCCGGGCTCAGCCCCGTGCCCACCCTGTCCCCTGGCAGTGCGGCTTGGCGGAGCTGGTGCAATTCCTCAGCACCCTCCAAGGGTAAAAACCTCGCCGGCTCTGCCCTGCCACCTCCTTCCTCCTCCTCAGCCAGGTCCTGGGCACAGGAAGGACTGTGGGACCCAGGTTAATGAGTCACTAATTAATTAGGGACCCACTTAATATGCACGGGGAGTTGTTTGTTTCCTTTAGCAGCCCGGACTTTGGATGAGATCCCAGCCCTGCGAAGCCTCCAGCCTCGTCTCCCAGCTGATAATAGATAATACAGATATTTCAGCACCAGCCAAAGCAGAGTCATCATCATTAATACAAGAGCCCTCCCTGCTACGCGGCGGAGGTCACCAGGCAACTCCGAGGAGTGTCGGGGGCTCAGCCCTGCCGGCTTCCCTCAGGCTCTGCCTGGCCAGGTGAGAGAAAACCTGAAGGTAATCAACAGGTAACGGGGCTGGGGAGCTGCACCCCGCACCCCGAGCTCCCCTGCTCCCTCCCGGGGAGGCTTTCGAGGCGCTGCGATTTTCGCTCTGCCGCGCACGCAGCTTTGGGCATCTGTCAAAGTAGCTCCGCTCTTCCTCAGCCCCCTTCCTCCCCTCCTCCTCCTCTTCCTCCTCCCTCAGCCATCAGCTGTCAGCTGGCCCTGGCTCTCGGCAGACCCAGTGCTGGAGCTGGGTTGAGCCTGAGCTTCGGAAAGCCCCAGCTCCGAAGGGATGGGGTGATCGGGGATGGAAGCGGGGAGTTTTTGGCCCTCCATCCCTTTGACCTTGCCTTGATGCTCCCCTCCCTCCCAACTCCTCTCAGTGCAGCTGATTCACAGGGGTTGTTTGCTTGGCCAGGGCAGGATCAGGGACACGAGCGTGAGTCACAGCCCGAGCTACCTGGCAGAGTTCTTCTGCAACCCGTTCTGTTCCCTTCCATTCGGGAACCGGTGCCTGCTCTCAGCCGCGACTGAAAAGTCGCTTTGAAACCCCCACCTGACCCCCCTCGATCCCTCTTTTCCCCTTTTCCTCCCAGCCTTGGCAGTGCCATGGCTGAAACACCTCTCTCCGTGAAAGTCTGAAGATGCATCAACAGCCACCCTCCATCAGCGAATGTCAGGCCGTGAAAGGCAAGGGGGCGGTGGGGGAAGAGGGAGAGACAAATTTTGCGATTCATTCCCACACAGGGTGATTCAGAACAAGATGCTTTGTAATTACGCATCCCTGATGGAGACTCCTTCTCTCTCCACCCGCTCCCCCCCCTCCCAAAGAAAGGCTAAGCCGTGCTTGGGTGCCAGCATCCCCCAGGAGCACAGCTCCGGGAGCAGCGTGTCTGTGTGTCTGTGCCGTGCTCGGAGCTCTACAGAGGCTAAAGGTTAATTTTCTCCCCCAGGGTGAAGCGAAGTGCTGAGAAATGGCATTTGGGGGGGCACACGAGGAGCTCATCGCCTCCCCAGCCCTGGGTAGGTGCCACACAGGCAGCGAAGCCGGCAAGGACCCCCCCACCCCGAGAGCTCTCCAAGGAAAAGGGGGAAGGCAGGGAGCTGCCATGAGGGCAGATTCGTGCCCGGGGCAGGCAGCTGCCCGTCCTTCCGAGACTTTGTTTGCCAACATTGCGGGCTGAGGAGTCCCGGACCCCAGGGCTGCCCGCGGAGGCACCGCGGCTTCTCAGCACTTTGCAGTTCAGCCCCGGCTGGCTCTGCAGCTCTCCTGTCGCGATCCCCCGCTCCTCTTCCCTCGCCTGGCTGCCTTCTCCCCCCCCAACAACCCAGTCCCCGACTCCTTTCCCCAGGACACGTCTGCATTTCCCCTCCCGCATCCTGCAGACATTCAATATTTTCCACCAGTGCTTGATGTTTGCCCACAGGACCTGCATGCACAAAAGTTAAAACTTCCCATGTCAGGGAATGATTACGCTCTATCGGTCCAAACTGCCGAGTGGAAGGGACGAAAACATCCTCCGGGTGCTGTTTCCAGGGGCAAAAGCAGAGGACTGGGTGCCCACCGCTGCCCCCATCCCCGTCTCCCCTGGGGATGGAGAAGACCCCCCTGCGCTCCAGGCAAAGCGCAGCCGGAGAAGTCGCGTTCCCCCTCTCCCTCCCCTCCGTGGAAGAAGGAAGGGTGGCCGGGAGCCCCTTACCTTGCCGAGCTCCCCAGGTTTTATATCCTTCTTCTTCCCTTTGTCAAATTCCAAATGGAAACCAGCAACATATCCAGGGGTAACCAGCCCAACATTGGGCAGCGCGTGAAGTCCAAAAGGATGGCAGAGCTCTCCTCTCCCCCTCCGCTTCCTCCACTCTCGCCTCTACATATATATATACATACACATTTATATATATATATATATATATATTAAATGGAAAAGGGGGAAAAAATCCTAAAAGAAATGA